>JAQIVZ010001758.1:0-27793 GCA_034700945.1 Arrhopalites spinosus
CAATTGTACCTGTGACCAATTTACCGTGTGGCCAAAAAAAAGTGTCCACATATAAAATGGTCACAAGATACAGAACCTTTAGCTTTGCGTGATATATATATATATATATATATATGTAAAAAAGAGCCATCAGTTTTTGTAAAAGTCCTGTACGAAGAACTCGTAATATAAATATTATAGACTCAAATTGTACAAGAATTTTGAAAAACTATGTGACTCCAGTATCATCTCGTCCAGTTTTTTTCTCCAGAAAAAAACCTTCCTTCTGAGACTTAGATATTTCCCAAAAATAAACATAAACAAGTCGTAAGAAATGACTTTTCATCGTCACTCTCACTATTATTCCAATCCCCCCCCCCCCATGTGGAATTTATTTCCGTGACCTCCAGAGGTCAAAAACGACTTGTTTTAGGTCACATCTTGGTCTGAGGCCCCAGATGGCGCTAAAATTCTGCAAAAAATCACACTGACGTAAAATCATACGTTCTTCAAAACTGCTTTTGCACTTTTTTGAAATTGACAATTCCGTGACCTCTATCCCTGGTCAAAGTCTTTGGTGACCTCCACAGGTTACCCCCGTTACTTTTTTACTATGACCACCAAAGCAATATTGATCCACATCATCTTGACATTGTCTCTGATTTTTTTTAAAAAAAGTACTGAATAAATTAATTTGGTAAAACATGTCAATGACAAGGGGGAGAGAAAAAAAGAAGCTGGGATCGATAATTTTAATGTGACGATGGGTGAGGATGGACAGTGGGATTGGTACACAGGTTTTGGAGATGTGTTTGCTTTAATTTTAGTGACTCCATGGATGAATAATGTAAAGTTTACCTTAAAGTAAAGGATGGCATTCCCCTGGCTAGTTAAAAAACTGAGTAAAAATTGTTGACTCTTGTGCCTGACCCGGGTATTACATGGAGAAACTGGGGAAAAATCTACCACATATCCACATGGCCACACACATAGCTATTATTTCAAGGAGAAAACGCATTTGCCAACATCTGCTCCACTTCCTTCTTTTGCTTTTTTTGCACAAGTTGCCATCTCTCTCAATTCTCTTATCTCTCTCTCTCTCTCTCGCTTACATCTTGTCCCCCTCTTCTTTCTTCAACTTTCAATTTCTACAGAAATCAAAGTTACTCTCTCTCTCTCTCTCTCTCTCTCTGAACATAAACATGGAACATGTGAGTGAGTGAGTCAAGAAGAACAAGATAATGACTAAACTCAACTCATTTGACATGCCAACTCTTAACCTCCTTACTCATTCTGTTACTCACTACAGAAGAGAGAACAAGAAAGATTCACAAGACCCAGACAGGGACATTTGACACCACAAAAAAATACAAAATAACAAAATACTTGAGCTCCCTTCCAACTTTTTCTTCCCCCCCCCCCCATTATCTCCATGTCCAGTGTACAGAGTTTTATTCACTCGACGTACAGAGTTATTATACCAAGTACTCTTATGTACACCATCAGATTAGATTACTCTTTCCAATCAAAGGCTCCTTTTCATCCTCTGTTTGAGCGCACCACTAAATAAATTAAAGTGGAGAAAGGTACCATGAAAGTGGGCTCTTTTTCTAGGGCTCCATTTTTTCTATTGACATTTCTTTCATGCATCAAAGAATTCTCATGACACTTTTCTTTAAAAGGAAGAAATATTATTCAACAAATAAAAGAGAAGTATCATTGATTCTTAAAAATTCATTTAATGTCTATTTTTATGTCAAATTTGATGTTCAACTATAAAAAGAGAGTCGATACAGTTGAGAAAGGGTCAAAGTACACAAAACTGAAGACTGACCAGGGTTTTAATGAGGGGCATATAGATCAAAAACTCATTGATATCACCACCTGTTGCTACATATAAAAAAGAGGATTTGGAAGGAAAGGCTCTCCCATGTACAACATGGTACTAATGGCCTGTACAGTAGACGTAGAAAGTATTGTGTACTTTTTTTTGCCTTGTACATCTCCCCGAAAAATCCCCCCATCTTCTTTTTCCCCTGCCCATCTTCCTCGTGTGTTTCATCCTTGAGTGTGACTTTTTGTGCGTGGATGTCTCAGTCGGATTTCGTCACCCGGTTGAAGCTGGTTCCGCTCCTGACTGGCACAGAACAAGCTACAAACATGCCCACAATCTTCTCTCACTCTCATCATCATCATCATCGAGTATTAAACTCTTTAACTAACCTTGAGAGAGTGAGAAACATAAATTCCTTTTTACTTGATTTCAACAAAAATTCTTTCCCCTGTGTGTATGCAGTGTAAGTCATATAAATACCTCCATCCAATCTCCAACTGGGCACCACACATATCAAGAGGACAAAATTAAAGAATCCGAATTATTCTTCCATTTATTTCTAACATGTGAACCATTTTTGTTGTTTACCTTTTTGTTTTCTTTGTTGAAAAAAAAATTTATACATTTGTTTATACTCCTTCCTTCATACTTTTTATTTTTTACAAATTTTATTTAAGAGCCGGAATTTTTGTGAATCTCAAAAATAAAATAATAATACAAGTGTGGTGTGTGTGAACTTGAATGAGAAACGGGAAAGAATTTTATATTTATACTAAAATAGGGGGTTTTTTTTATATTTTTTTTATTGAGTGTGTTGACTGTTACCCCCCTTTTCTTGGAATAATGCAAAAGTGTGTTCTATCTTTTGTTCCAAAAAAAGAATTTATGAGTTTAATTGTTGAATGAGAGAGATGAAAAAGAATGGGGGAGTTTTGTGAATAAATTTAGAAAAAAAATAGTGTTGGTGGTTTGGTTTGTGGTGATGAGATTGAGATGGTGGTTGTGGTTGTGACTGTCGAGTTGTAATCAATTATTTATTGTGCTAATGTGGACATGGCAGATGGGCATCCTAGTCCTAGTGGTAAGTCTCCCACCTTTTTTGTATGGAAGGCCAAAGCAAATAAAAAAAAAGTACATCTGCAACAAGTTACTTGACCCCCAATGAATTTATCCAATAAAATTACAAATTACACAGTCATCAGATTAGAGGAATCAGCCATGATGACGGGAGATGTGTTTTGTTTTGTGTCTTTTTCTTTTTTCGGGGAAAACCACGTTAGTTGTTTCAAACATATTTTTCCTCTAAATTCTCGTTCACTTGGTCTCTCTGGGAGGAGAGGAAGAGAGAGGGAGCAGAGGGAGAGGGGAGATGAGAAGGAATAATTTAAAATAAATAGAGAAAAACAGAAACAGGAAAAAAAAGATGAAGAAGAAGAAATGGAAGAAGGGAAACTATGGTGTTTGTGTGTGTTGGATGGACTATTTTTAGTGTTGTCAAGGGAGGGAAGGGAAATTCCTTGGGCACATTCTAGCCTATTCTTGTACCATCAATTGAAAAACTCAAATGCTCTTCAATTCCCACACTCTGACTCAGTTCAGTTTTTCTTTGAGGAGAGTAACAAGTAGCAATATGGCCCCATCACAGACAGACGAGAGCATCTATTTTATTCTTTTAGTCTCATTCTCATCACATTGTTTCCCCATTAATCATTCATTTATGGCTTCCTAATTACTTCTCCTTCCATCTTCTTTTCCATCAACACATCGTCCTACCTTTTTTTATTCTTCTCCCTCCCCCCTCCTTGTTTTTTACCACCTTGTCATCGTCATCATTCTGGCCCAAAAAATATATATATTTCTATTTTTCCTCCTCTCAAGTACTCAGAGGGGGATGGTTGGTTGGCAGAATGAATGGACACGCAACGCTCTCAAGAAATTTCGGAGAGAACACAAAAATAAAGGATAACTTTTCGGGAGGAATGGATGGGATGGCGGGTAGGACTAGCCATTGCATTACATCTCCTCCTGGTTTTTTTATGTAGAATTCTCTCTCTTCTCTTTTTTCTCTGTTTGGCAAGGAGCTTTGCATCTTGTTGTTTTCACATCAGTCCTATTGACATTCTTGGCTGGATGCCATTGCCTATTCTCTCTCTCTCTCTCTCTCTACCCGGTTCCTTTCCTTCCCTTATACTTAATTCCTTCACTTTATCTTCCTTCTTGGCCAAGAGAGGCAGAGAAGGAAGCAAAGTGGCTGTACAACTAACCTTTTCCCCATCTCTCTCCTCAATCTCAATGCATCTTCATCCCTGCAATCTTCACAATTTTCATGCATACCATCTCCTTTGTATTATTTCATTCTTTCCTCCGGAAGGACGGCCACGGGCCAAACTCTTCATCTTCCCCATTTTTTTCTTCCAACTTGGACTCTTGCCGCCAGTCCCGTCAGCCTCTGTCCCTCCTCTTCCACTTGATTCCAACCCGAATCCTTTTTATTAAATCTTTTGCTACATTTCTACATTTTTTTACAGCCATTCCCCTAATTTTTTTTGACTGGCAAAAATTTAAAGGAGAGGAATGATTCGAGTTGATTTGAACGTTAATGGAGGAGAGTTGGAGTTGGAGAGATGATGATGGGTGGGATGAGTCAGAGGAAGTATTGTTAATTTGGTGCATGATGGAAGGTAACGGAAAAGAAGAGGAGACAAGTTGCATGTTGAGTCTAAAGTGTTGACTGCTCCAAATAGTTCACAAATGTCTGTCTCTCCACTTCTTCTCTCTCTCTCTGTAGTCTACAAAGCTTCTGTGGCTATGACGATGGCTTGCAAATAAGTGCAACATGTAATTCCATCCAAGTCATCTTTCTCCATTCTCTCAACTCCTCAGCACTCTCTGAAGCCCTCCCCAGGATTCCCCCCTACTGACAATTGACGAGAGAAAACTATGTTTTTGCTCACTATGACCCCCCTCCCCCTCTTAATCTCGTTTTTTTATCAGCACTACAGATTACCCGTCCATGGTGTAATAGATGGAGATTTTTGTGAGATAAATGAAATTTGAGACCATTTGGTCATAAGTTAGCCTGCGCATAAAAAAAATATTGTTTATGTTAACCGAAGAGAGAGTTCAAGTGGTTGCATGGGTTCTGTGGATAGACAAATGGGCTCTTTGTCTTGCATATTTATTGATAATTTGATTTCTTTTATTTGTGTTGTTTGTATTAGAGCATGAGAGGGGAGTTCCTGGAGGGAATTCGGCAGACAAAAGTGGAGGACCAATACAAATTGGAGGACCATTATTATTATCTGGAGGTCAAGACACCAGTGGAGGAGGGGTACCAGTACCCATCGTCGCGACTGGGAATCCTGAAGGGGAAAAGGAGAAGCCTTTGTCCTCGGCATGGCAAACAGCCCTTAGCGCAACTTCAATGAGTACTTCTAAGAGGAGGGTCGTGGCCCGGCGAGGGAAGGTCGTTCCTGACCGACCTCAAAGGGCTCTCTTCTGTCTCACCCTCAAAAATCCCATCCGTAAATTATGCATTGACATTGTGGAGTGGAAGTAAGTCTTTATTTTTTATTGTCTTGTAAATAAATTAAAAAAGGTTTTTTAAAAATAAAATATGGGCCATTTAATAATTAGCCGAGAGATTTGTAGCCCCGTTCTTTTCCATTGAGAGAACATGTTAAAGACTAAAATTTATGAGTAAATTAAATTTGATTGGAGAGAAGGAGAAAGAGTTTGAGATAAATAAATGTCTTTGTCATTTGACTTGGACGACTTGATGATCCTTGAAAGAAGAAGATGTGAGAGGATTGAGTGTGTGAGAGTTTTTATACATTTTATGGCCGTCAAACTCTTTCTGACTCGTGTGTCTGTAGCAGTGGCTTAATCAACAAACGACATTCATAGCACCACTAGACATGCTCATCTGTTCAAACTCACGCAGGATATCTCCACTGATTACCATCTCTCTCTCTGTGCATGCCAAAACCAAATTGAACTATACTACCCGGGTTTTTTTCATACATTCTATATTGTAAATATTGGACTAATCTACGTGCACACAGAGAGAGAGAGAGAATGTGGAGCACATGCACACAAATAATTTGTAATTACAGATATTTTTTATTATTACATTTTTCATCCCTAGAGTTTACTCGTTATTCAGTTCTACTGATTGTGATGAAAAATGAGATGAATTTTTTGTGAAATTAAATTCAACTGAATGCATTTTTTAATTTTGTTTCCTTTTATGGATATTTTTTTTTGAGGGGAGATATTAAATTGTAAAATGATTGAGAAAGTCATTCATGCGATGGGAGAAAGTATGACTAAAGAAAGTTTATTGCAGTCGAGTACAATAAACTAATATGAAAGTAATAATAAGTTTTAGTTAAGAATGGAGAAATGTTAGAAAGGATCCTTTTGAGTAATTTAAATTGTGAAGAAAAGTTGTATAATGTATGCTAAAATGTGTCTCTATCTTTCTCCACAGACCCTTTGAGTATCTCATCCTTCTAACAATCTTTGCAAACTGTGTGGCCTTGGCAGGTAAAAAATTTTTTTCTATGAATATTTTATGACAATCTTTCATAGCGTCTCAAAATCTCAGCTCTCTAAATGGAGAGACAAGAGTAGACTTTTTTTGGCTTATTCAATATTAAAATATAATGACATTTTCTTTTTTGTCACAGTGTACACTCCATACCCAAACTCAGATTCAAATTCTACGAATCAAACGCTGGTACGTAAAAGATTTCGTCATTGGCTTTCTTGTAAATGTCTAGCTCTCTCTCTCTCTCTTCCTGTCTGGGTTGCTCTTGGTTGCATTTCCAAGGGAACGGAGAGTGAGGAAAAATAAATTTTTAGTCTTTGATTTCTTGAGGTAGAGCGGAAATGTTTATTTGATGTCTTTTTTTGTGTCAAATTGACATTTGTGAGGATGATGATTGTGTTGTTGTGAATTGATGGATGGATTGTAGGAGAGGATAGAATATGTCTTCCTGGTTATATTTACGGCGGAGTGTTTCATGAAGATCATCGCTTGTGGCTTTGTGATGCACCAAGGCGCCTACCTACGCAACACATGGAATTTCCTTGATTTTACAATTGTAGTTATAGGGTAACCACTCACAAAAAAAAATATTTCCCTTGAACCATCAATCATTTCCAAGCAGACTTAATGAACATCATTTTACTCTGTCATGTACTCAGTATAATTAGCACGGGCTTATCCATGGTGGCCAAGGAAGGGTTTGACGTGAAAGCACTCCGAGCATTCCGTGTTCTTCGACCTTTAAGACTCGTCTCTGGTGTACCCAGTAAGTCCCTCCCCTCCCTTGTTCCATCTCTCTCCAGGTTAATTGAATTATTGACTCATGAATTAATTGACTAGGCTTGCAGGTAGTCATGAACTCTATTCTTCGTGCCATGGTGCCTTTACTACACATTGCACTCCTCGTCCTCTTTGTCATCATCATTTATGCCATCATCGGCTTGGAACTATTCTCCGGCAAAATGCATAGTACCTGTATGCACAATGTCACGGGGGAACTCATGGCTGACCCAGTGCCATGTGGTGGTGGATTTCTATGTGATCATGAATTTTATAATTGTACTGGTGGTTGGGATGGACCCAATTTTGGTATATCTTTAATTCTATTACTTACAAGTCCCCCAATTTCTTACAATTAATCTCATTCTAGGTATTACAAATTTCGATAATTTTGGATTGGCCATGCTCACTGTCTTCCAGTGTGTCACATTGGAGGGCTGGACTCAGACAATGTACAATGTAAAGACCCGTTTCTTATTTAATTAATTATTTTAATCTTTCGCCAATTTCTATTTTGAACATAATTTTGTAATAATTTATTATGGAACAGATTGAAGACGCCATGGGGAATTCATGGCAGTGGATTTACTTCATTTCCATGGTCATCATTGGAGCCTTCTTCGTCATGAATCTAATTCTTGGTGTTCTCTCTGGGTATGTTCATTCACTTGTATTTTATTTGTTGTGTACAATCTACATGTTGCTTTCATTGTAATTAATCAAAGGAAAATTTCCCATTTATCTCACCTTTATTCCACAACATTCTCCTCATTAGTCCCCCATTATTAATTCCACGAAAGAACAACATCTTTGTTTAGAAATACAAAAAAAGGACAAGAAAGAGGAAAGGGAGATAATTGGTAGTGCAAACAAAGCAAAACACAAGAAACACAAGGTAAAAGTGTACAAAATGATTGACACTGACCTTCCAAAAGCTTAGGACTAGGAACTAGGAGAGAAAATGGTATTTACTCAAGAGTAATGCCTCTCAATAGTAAATGCTCCTCAAAATGTCAGAGGTTACGAAAGAAACTAGACGTAACATCCATTCTTTGATCATTAAAACGGAAAAGGTAAAAAAAAACACGTTGTTGACTCGAGCACTTTACAGTCCACATTTTTCTATTCTTTGTATGTACACTGTATGAGTTATGAAGGATGGAAAATTCGGGGAGGAGGGAGAACTACAGTGTCAGGTTTTGAATGGACATTTTTACATGTAAATATTTAGAGAGAGATTTCTTCATAATCTGCTCTCACATAATCATATGAGGTAGAAAGGAGAGGGGGGGGATGTCTTATTTAATAAATTACATGAAATGTAAATGTTTCACAAGTTGTATATGTACACAGATCAAAGTCGAGAATTTCCACTCTTTTTCTTCCCTAGAAAGTTTTTTTTGGCAAGAAAATGTTCCGGGAAAAAAGGATAAGAGTGATTTTGTAGCTTCATATTTTCTCTGGTTTTTTCTTTTTATTGCCAAAGAACAAAACGACATGGTATAAATTAACAAAAACTCGACGAGCCTCTTCCCCTTGTTGTTTTTTCCGAGAGCTAAAAAAAGGACGTGAAAATTATTATTTTAATGGCTCCATTAGATTTTATTTCCATTTCTTTGAGATGCACTCTCTCCTCTTAAGCTCTGCAGTTTAACTGTATCTGTATTGATACAGTGGAACTTGTCCTTGTACGGAATTTTAAGCTGCCCTAACATTCCAATATTCATGATGACGAGGTGATTCTTGTCCCCACATGAAAACAAGGCCAAAAAAAGATGGTACGAGACATTTAAAATGGAGAATTGACATTTGGCATTTCCCTCATGTGTGCCTTGTGAGTCGTAGAAGAGAATGAAGATGATAATATTTATATTTAAAGTGAGGCTTTTCCTTTTTTCACTTATTTTTTTATATTGATTGTATCTTATTGTACTGAAAAGGCTGTTGGAATAATGCAAGATAAAGAAAATGTTTTTCTCCAGGTTTTTTTTTATTGGTATAAGGAGGAGGAGGGTAAACCCTAAGAGAGACATTTCAGAGTCAATATATTAAAAAAAGAATTTTTTTTTGAAGCCACCATGAGCCCCAAGGTAATGGAAGTGGTCGCGTCATCAAGTGAATGGGGGGATGGTGATGGTGTGAGAAATGTCAAAATGAGGTAGAAGGACAATGTTTGGGAGCACATATTATGAGAGCATTAGATTACC
Organism: Arrhopalites spinosus; assembly: GCA_034700945.1. NCBI lineage: Eukaryota > Metazoa > Arthropoda > Collembola > Symphypleona > Arrhopalitidae > Arrhopalites > Arrhopalites spinosus. The sequence continues at coordinate 9,353 of JAQIVZ010001758.1, forward strand.
TTGACAAGATCCCCGGACGGGCATAAAGGAATAAAAAAAAGAGGGATGTTGCTCCTTCTTTAATTCTATTATCTCTCTTTATATATACCATTGGGCTACATTGGCCTCCATCCTTGTTTTTATTTTCGTGTTGTATTTTCCTGTCTCTCTTCAATTTTCTCTACTTTTTTTTATCCTTCATCTTGATGACATGCCATTTTATTTCCTACTCCTCAATCCCTAGAGAAATGTTGGGTTACTAATTATGTGTAAAATTACGGGGTAGTTAAGAGGATTGCAAATGTAAAAATGAGGGGGATAATTTGGAATTCATTTTTTTTTCTCTATGTAGAGAATTTTCTAAGGAAAGAGAGAAAGCAAAGGCTCGGGGGGATTTTCATAAATTACGAGAGAAACAGCAGATTGAGGAGGATCTACGCGGTTATTTGGATTGGATCACCCAAGCAGAGGATATTGAACCAGACGGAGAAGATAAAGGTCAGTATCCATTGAGTTTACATACACTCTGTCTTTTCCTCTGTTTCTTGACTGTTGAATGGACTGGCAAGGGTTTTACTATAATTATTGTCATTGTCATGCTCCTACGACGTAATTTTGTACATGGACAAAAGTTTCAATCTCTCAGAGAGAAAGTCTTGAGATTGTACTGTTAATCTTTGGTAAGTTGAGAACGTTGGAGATGAAGATGGGAGATGATGAAGATGGATGATTGATTAATAAATCTTGATAAATCTTCATTACTTTGAAAAACATGTGTGTGTGTGTGTGTGTCTTTTGAGCCAGGGATTTATTCCATTTGTATTTCTATTTACAAGGGAAAGGAGCCGAGCTGGAAACTTCTGAGAAGGGAGAGGAGGAGACACAAGAGCAAAAAATGGCTTGGTTCTACACCAAAAAAAGAACTTGTGAAAGGTACAATTTTCTATTGACTATAATTTCTTAGATATTATTATACATTAACCATCTATTTATTTTATATATATAAATAACCCCTTTCAATAGTTGGGTAAATTTCAATCAATTTAAAAATCAAATTTAATTTAAATTTAGTTTTAATTTCCTCTCCCTCTTCTTCTCTAATTTAATTTGGAGAAAGTTGGTGGGTTGAATTTTGTTGTGTATTATGCTCCAGGATTTTTAGTAGTCATCAAAGATTGAAGATGATGAGAAGAGGGAGGGGGAGGAGGAGGGGAGGAGTGAGACAGAAAAGTCAAAGACTCCATAGTTTTTAAGTAGTGCAAAAAAAAAGTTGCATGGCTGTTGAATGAGGAACAGAGTGAAAAACTTGGGCAGTTAACCTTATTTTCTTCTGGAATGGAGCAAGAAGGGAGGGGACTGGAGAAAGAAAATAATGGGTGCCAAGTTAGTAGAAAGTATATACAGGACTCTCTCTCTCTCTTGAGGAGAATGTGTTGATCTGTAAAGGAAGAAGATGAGGAAGAGGAAGAGCATTTATCATCAACAACTTTTTCTCTCTATACTTTTTATTATTATACATAATGTACAGTCCCCCTCCCCCCTTCCACTTTTATTTTCAACAAATCTGGGCCTCTTCTACATCATGACCATAATCTTTTTCATGTTCCATGCTCAAACCTCGACAGCACTTCCTCTCTCCTTCTTTACTCTTCATTCCCCATTTTCTGGAACATTATTAGTGGACCATGAAAAGATAAATTGATAGTACACATTTTTATGTCCATGTTTTAAACTCTCTTTTTTTTCTCCACATGTACAGAACAACCAATCAATAGCTTGTAGTTACAATAAATTGTAGAAAAAAAAGAAGTTGACTCACCTTCATACTCATTTTTAAATGCTTCCCTTGTTTTTTTGGGTAACCAACAGACTCAATCGACGAATGCGGAGGTCATGTAGAAAGGCCGTCAAGTCCCAAGCTTTCTATTGGTTGATTATTGTCCTAGTATTTCTCAATACTTGTATTCTAGCCACAGAATATCATGAGCAGCCTGATTGGCTTGATAACTTTCAAGGTGAGTTAATTTTTAATTAAAATTAGCCACAAGTACCTTTGAAAATAATTAAAAATGGACTCAATATGAATTGCCAATTTTTTCGTATTTTTTGTTTTACAGAAGTGACCAATCAATTTTTTGTTGTTCTTTTTACACTGGAGATGCTCCTCAAGATGTTTAGTTTAGGATTTCAGGTAACTAATACAAAATAATAATGGTAATATGAGATGAAATAATTACCTAATTAAATGTAATTTGGTAATTATGTAGGGCTACTTTGTGTCACTATTCAATCGATTCGATTGTTTCGTAGTGATTAGTAGTATTCTCGAAATGGTTCTAACCAACACAGACATCATCCCTCCCTTGGGAATCTCTGTCTTACGTTGTGTCCGACTTTTGCGAGTCTTCAAAGTCACAAAGTAAATTAAATTAAGAGGAAGAAGTATAATTAATTTTAATTCTTGGAAATTATTTCTCTAATTAAATGTGTCAAAAAATTAGATACTGGCGGTCACTGTCAAATCTTGTGGCCTCATTGTTGAATTCAATTCAATCCATTGCGTCTCTTTTACTCCTTCTCTTTTTATTCATCGTCATCTTTGCTCTTTTGGGAATGCAAGTCTTTGGAGGAAAGTTTAATTTTGACAGGTACTCTCCCCTCCCCCCCTTCCATTAGTTTTTCTGACATGCCCAACGCTCAATATAATAAAAAAATATGAAACTTTTTTTTTTGACAGCTCAACGGATAAACCACGACAAAATTTTGATACTTTTTGGCAAAGCTTACTCACAGTCTTCCAGGTAAAAAATTTCCTTTCAATTTATTTGTCAATTGATAAAATTTCTTTTTTTTTGCAAGTTCAACAAAAATAAAATAAAACTTTTGTAAATAGAATTTCTAAAAAAAAATTCTGAAGAAAAAAAAAGAGAGACACTAAAATTTGAATAGAAAAGGATAAAATTGTATGGAGTCGTTGAAAAAATTGTAGAGAATGGTTGAAAGTAAAAAATGATGGTTGTGTTATATGAATTGTCCATGTCCAATTAAAGCAGAAAAAATGGAATAATTTTGTTGGATTGTGAAAAGGAGAATGAAAGGATGAGTGAGGGGAAAGCTCGTGTGGAGGCTAATGTGGATAATTGCATGAAGATGAAAGTAGAACATTTATACTGTGACTGTCCCCCTTGCATATAGATTTTGACGGGAGAGGACTGGAATGAAGTCATGTACACGGGTATCAGGGCTTATGGCGGGGTAGCCTCAATTGGTATCATTGCTTGTATTTACTTCATTATCCTCTTCATCTGCGGCAACTGTGAGTTTTTATTTTATCTCCCTTTATCAGTTCTCTCAATGGATTTTAATTGTCTGTCTGCATTCAATAGACTCATTTTCCCCCCTTCCTCCTTTTTTCCCCATAAAACTTTCCCCCATGTTTTAATTCATTTTTTGAAATAGATATTCTCCTCAATGTATTCTTGGCCATTGCTGTGGACAATTTGGCTGATGCCGAGTCATTAACTGCCATTGAAAAGGAGGAAGAAGGGCCAGAGGTGAATTAAAACTTATTCATAAAAATAATTGTTGTTTTCCTTACCTATTAATTTGACCTTGACCCATGCCCCTCAACTTTTGACTTTTTTATTTTTTAGGGGGAAGGAGATGTGGAGGGGAAAGAAGGAAGTCAAGGGGAAATAGAAGAGGGGGAAGGAGATGAAGAGGCTGAAGAAGAATATCAAAATAATACTGATGATGTGTTAGTCTCAATATAAAATAATAATTACATATAATTAGTACTTTGTAGACTTTCCCTGTAACTATTTTAAGAAAGGTCATGATGATGATGTCAACATATACAAAATTATTTGCTACAAAGTGTAGACGGGGGGAGAATGTGGATGGAGGATGTTGATGATGAAATATTCTTGGAAGTTGAAACAATTTCATTAGATTACTCACCTTGTGGCCAAAGAGTATAAATATGGCCGTGAATAATATTTTGAAGCAACATGATGGAGAGAGAGAGAGAGAGAGGTTATGATGAGTAGAGGTATTCTTATGAATTATATTAAAATATTGTGAGGGTACATAAGGTGTGGTGGGTTGTTCTTGCATGAAGGAGTCTCATTAATGTTCATCCAAGTCTGCAACATGTTATTGCTTCTTTCTCGGATTGAAATTGTAATGTAGCTGGAGGAAAATGGGGTTAGAAGCCACACTAATAAGCTGGCGTAAAGCGAAAGTAATTTCGGCTTCTATTGAGTTCTATTCCGGGCAACATTTTATTCTCTCTCTCTCTCTCTTCTTCATCCTTCTGGATGAATAAATTCTCTAGAATACCTCTCTCTCTCTCTCTCTTCTATTTAGTTGCGTCACCATCATAACTTTTTTTTTACAATTTGTTACTTGTGTATGTAATTGTGTGTGTTCTATGTATTACGGCGAGGAAGAACATGGACAAGTTTTTCAATATAAAGCCCTGACATCCAAATATATAATTGATTTTCTTTTGATTCCTCACAGAGGAGAAAGTGAAGAGTTGGAACGACAGTCTGCATATGAGATGGAGAGCAAGGAAACTCCAGGTACTTCATCATCTTTTTTCTTGTTGCAACTTGCAATATCCCCTTCAAATTGTCTACGTGTACTCTCCCGTGTGTACTCTTTACACTCTTGATTCCTCTCCATGTCGTACATCCTCCCATCTTTTCATCTTTTCCTATTCCTCCATTTCATTACGTAAAAGATGACTACGAGAGAAAGACACCCAGGAGAGGAGATGCAAATTATATTCATTTTTACAATCAAATATATAAATATATTTTATGTAATACACTACATAAATCTATGACATGCCCCTCTACGTACATTATTTTTGTGAAAAGAAATATTATATAAAATGGTTTTGTTCTGTTGTGATAGAAGAAGAAGAATTGGATGAAGATATTGAATTTGAGGAAGATGAAGAAATGAAGCCGACTGCAAGGCCACGTCGAATGTCAGAAGCCCGTATGTTGTGTAGTCCTATTAATAGTTATTTTAATATTAAATTAGTAATTTAGAATAGAATACATAACATTATGGCCATGTTTATATTTATACAGAGAGTTGATTGAAATTGGGATGTGATAGAGAAAATAATGTAAATTGGTTTTTAATTAATTCATTTAATAGACGCCACCAAGACAAAACCACTCCCGAAAGCGAGCAGCTTTTTCATCTTCTCCAATACAAACAGGTATTAATTTTATGGATGTAGGGCAAGTCTGACATAATTCAAATTTTGATACATTGAGGACTGAGGTGATGATGACTCCAATCTCAAAGTTCTTCCATTTTGTACATGTGTCAGATTAACCGCATCCTATGATTCATTTATCATTAATAACAAAATTCTGATTCCTCTCTTTTATAGAATTCGGGTATTATGCTACCGATTTATTAATCACAGCATCTTTGGAAATGTCATCCTTGTCTGTATTCTCATCTCATCTGCCATGTTGGCAGCAGAGGATCCTCTCTATGAAAAATCCGAGAGGAATATTGTAAGAAAATATATGTATACATGATGAAAATGTTTCACTTTGACTGCTAGTGAAAGGTTCTGATTGATTCTCTTCATGGATTGACGTTGAATCCATTAGATTCTCAACAAATTTGACATTTTCTTCACGACAGTCTTCACTATTGAGATTTGTCTCAAAATGATTTCCTTTGGTTTCATTCTACACAAGGGAGCCTTTTGTCGATCTGCCTTTAATTTACTCGATCTTTTGGTCGTCTGCGTCTCTCTCATCTCTTTCTTCTTCAGGTACAGACAAAATATTCATGACAATATTATTTAATTTTGTATAATTTATATAATGCATTATGATGCCCTGTATTTTTTTAAAAAAAGAATTTTGAATGAATAATATTATGTAGTTACATTAATTATTGATTGCATCGACTTTATGATTACAATTGGACCGTGTTGAGATTGAAGAGAAGAGGCAGAGGATTTTATTATATTTGACAAAACAGAATTATAATGTTGAATGCATGGGCCGAAGGCTATGTACAAGAATTTAGTTTAGTACTTTAGAGGTATTATTTTTTAGTCTATTTAGAGAGAGTTGTGTGATTTTTGAGTGCTCTCACCATGATGACTTATGACAAAACATGATCTCCGAAAATTGCTATATTATTTTATAGACTTTAATATAATTTTGGAGTTACTTTCTCTTTTTTACTGTGTTGAGTTTTCTTTTGGTTTTCTCTTTTTGTTCATCGTCATGGTCCTCGTCCTACTGTTTTCACAGAAGTTTCATTGAGCTTCTCTTTGAGAGTTGTTTAGCGGGTGCTTTAAGAAAGAATTCCAAATCCTGTAATACGTTTGTTACCCGGATGTCCAAATGTCCAGATTTGTAAGCCATTTGCGATTTTATCAACAACAACCACACCAAGTACACACAAACAAGTTGATCCTTGACTCCAATTTAATTTTCTCAAAACTCCATTCCTTGACCCTTTATTCATTTTTCACAAAAATATTTGTTTTCTCTCTCTTTCTCTCTACCCTTCATTCTCAATCCGCCTATTGTTGTCATTGTCGTCAGTTCTATTCAATGTTCTCCTTTCATGTCGTGATACATTCTGTTCCTCTAATGGACTTGTAATAACTTGTACGTTTTCAAAATTTTGTTGAAAATTTCACCGGGTATCGGGGAAATTCAAAACCGGGTTTTATGATACCCGAATTTTTCAAACATTTGGGAACAGAATAATGTTCTCCATTCGATTTCCGGGTATACAGTTTTTAGATCATGAAAAAATTCCGGCGGGTTCCGGAGATATTTACACGTATATATCGCCTGTTTTGTCATTTCAGTTCGACTTTCTCCAGAGAAAGTGAGGATTACACGCTATAAAAGTATAAATATCTCCGGAACCCGTTGGAATTTTCTCAAGATCTAAAAACTGCATACCCGGAAATCAAATGGAGAACATTATTCCGGTCTCAAATGTGTAAAAAATCCGGGTATCGTAAAACCCGACTTTGAATTTCCCCAATACCCGGATTTTTTGGTGCAACCTTCTGGGACAAGAAACTCGGAACCTTTCTAGAAAACGTTCTTGTGAAATTTTTAACAAAATTTTGAAACCAAAAAAGTTATTACAAGTCCTTATGGTAAAGTCCATTAGGGAACACCATGTAAATTAATTACTGGCAAAATTTAGGATCCAAGTGACAATCGTTGTGTAATTATTTTAACTGTTTCAATCTTAAATGTTCCTTCTACAGTTATAATATTCCTTGGTCATGATAAATGCGAAATATGCACTATATAAAATCAACAGCTGGTATCAACAAGAATAAATTATATGTGACTCTTGACCCTTTTACTCCAACTTGAAGAATGACATTTGACCCATCTTTGTGGGAAATTGGCGTTGAATTTTTTTCTTTTTTTAGTAATTTGGCTTTTTATTGCATTCCGCTTTCTTTGCAGTTTGACATTGGTTTGTCAGTTTGAATGGACGAGAAATGTACGTGGCATGTTGAATACTTTTGAACTAATAAAAACAAAAAAACTTGAAATGGATAACTTTTACAAACAATTTTGATAACCAAAAAGACTACGAGAAACTCGAGACTAATCAGTGTTTATAATCAGTATAAAATATACTTAAATTGGTCGTAGTTTGTTTAATAATTTCTGTTTTGAAAATAAGACTAATGAGAACATACGCTCAACCAAAGAAATTTGAAATCACTAGCTCAATTAGTTGACCTCAAAATTGTGAAGATGAGTCCAATTGATTATTTTGATTTAAAATGATGTGTGTAGTTCTGGAGCCATTTCTGTTGTCAAAATTCTCCGTGTGCTTCGTGTTCTCCGTCCTCTTCGGGCGATCAATCGAGCCAAAGGCTTGAAGGTAATGCCAAACAGTGCCCCTTCCCATGCATTCAAGCATTGTGATAAAATTAATTTATTTACTTTGTTTTTATCATTTGTATAGCATGTAGTTCAGTGTGTCATTGTCGCAGTGAAAACTATTGGAAATATTGTCCTTGTGACCTGTCTACTCCAGGTACTAAAATTTATTAATTTTATCTTTTGTGATTACATTTTCAGGGTTGGCATTTGTTTATCTCTGTGACCTAATCCTACTTTTTTAAACAAATGATTCCTTAGTTTATGTTTGCTGTCATTGGTGTTCAGCTGTTTAAGGTCAGTTTTTTATTTAGTGACATGATGTGTCTCATGAGAAGGTCATGCAAGGGATTTAATTGATTGATTGGGGTCTTGGCTTTTAGGGGAAAATGTATTATTGTAATGATCCATCAAAATTGACAGAGGCAGAATGCCAGTAAGTGAAGAATCATGTTTTTTGTCATATGAGGATGAGCGGGATTACTAATTTTTAATGGTGCATCCATGTCTCATCCTGTAATGTCTTGAGATGTACAAAATTTTGATATTTTGTCTTTCTTCAAGGGGCTACTTTATCAAGTACAAATATGGTGATATTTACCGTCCAGTAAAAGAGCCACGTGCGTTTGAGAACAATAAATTTAATTTTGACACTGTTGGAAAAGCCATGCTCACACTTTTTGCCGTCTCTACATTTGAAGGGTGGCCTCAGTAAGTTTCCACTCAAAGAGTCCCCAACAATTTAATGATACAAAAAATGAATTAAAATAATTATTTTCATAGAATGCTTTACTTATCAATTGACTCTCATGCTGAGAAAGAAGGACCAAGGCATAACTACCGGTCAGTTTTATTTTTTAGAAAATTTGTAATTATTTTGGAAATTGAAATTTAATTGAACCTTTTAATTAATTTACAGACCTTTTGTGGCCGTCTACTATATTATCTATATTATTATCATAGCATTTTTCATGGTTAATATTTTTGTGGGTTAGTCAACTAAATCTAAATCTTTATTCAGCATCTCATTATATTTTTAGCACATTTACAAAAAAAACTTTCTCTTTCAGGTTTTGTCATCGTCACCTTTCAGAATGAAGGAGAGCAAGAGTATAAGAATTGTGAACTTGATAAGAATCAGGCAAGTATCTCAATTAAAAAAGTTTAATTTGTACTGAAATTTATTACAAAATGTCTAAAATATTTTTTCATTTGTCAATGTACAGAGAAATTGCATAGAATTTGCACTAAAGGTAAGCATATTTAATTAAATAACTGTAGTAATAGCATAGACTATATTTTTGCCGACAAATCCATTCTGTTCTTTTTATCTTTCTAAAGGCAAAACCTGTGCGGCGGTACATTCCCAAAAATCGATTACAATATAAAGTTTGGTGGCTAGTGACATCCCAGCCCTTTGAATATGTAATTTAACTCATGCTAAATAAACCTTTTATTTTTTTGATGTAATTCTTTTGGGAAATTAAAATGGGGCATTGTGACTTTCCAGGTGATATTTGTCCTCATTCTCATCAATACAATAACACTGGCTATGAAGTTTCACAAGCAACCGGATCTTTATACAAAAGCACTGGATATTATGAACATGATCTTTACAGCCGTCTTTGCACTCGAATTTGTTCTCAAATTGGCAGCCTTTCGATTTAAAGTAACGACAAAAAATTATTATTTATTTTCAACTAAAATAAAATTTACATGATGATTTAAAATGAAATAATTATTTTCCAGAATTATTTTGGAGATGCTTGGAATGTCTTTGATTTTATCATTGTCCTGGGCAGTTTTATTGACATTGTCTACTCTGAAGTTAACGTAAGAATTTTATTGTTTACTTGTGACACTTGTATAGATACAGATCTGTAAAAGTACCTTCAGCTCAAAAGGAATTTGTTTGAAAATTGTAGCCATCAGGAAAGAATTTAATTTCCATAAATTTCTTCCGACTCTTCCGTGTCATGAGATTAGTAAAATTATTGAGTCGGGGGGAAGGGATTCGGACTTTACTTTGGACGTTTGTCAAATCATTTCAAGCTTTACCATACGTCGCACTCCTCATAGTCATGTTGTTTTTTATCTATGCTGTCATTGGTAAGAAAAGTCTTTAAACTTTTTGAAAATTTATTACTAAAGTTAATCATGCCCATGAAAATTTGTGTACAACAGGAATGCAAGTTTTTGGGAAAATAAAATTGGACAGTGAGACAGAAATTCATCGGAATAATAATTTCCAAACTTTCCCACAAGGTACAATTAACAAATGAAAATAATTATTATTTATTCCATGAGTTTTCAAGAAATCAACCATTACCCCATTTTTAATTATAATTTTTTTAAACACACAAGCGGTCCTCGTTCTCTTCCGGTCGGCAACAGGAGAGGCTTGGCAAGAGATAATGATGTCATGTCTTTCAAAGGGAGATGTGTTGTGTGAAGAAGTTGTCAATGAGGATGGAGTTCCAGTCTCACCACTATTAAATGCCACCAGTGGATCTCTTGCCACATGTGGAAATGATTTTGCATTTCCATACTTTATCTCTTTCTATGTCCTCTGTTCATTTCTTGTAAGTTCCCCTCCCCCCATACAATCATTTTGAGACTACTCATCAACATCTGTAATGACATTGCTACTTTCTGTAGATTATAAATTTGTTTGTGGCTGTCATCATGGACAATTTTGACTACTTGACACGGGATTGGTCAATATTGGGTCCACATCATTTGGATGAGTTTATCCGTCTATGGTCTGAGTATGATCCTGATGCCAAGGGCAGAATCAAACATTTGGATGTTGTCACTCTCCTCAGGAAAATCTCGCCACCCCTTGGATTTGGTAAACTCTGTCCACATAGAGTTGCTTGTAAAGTAAGTTCAAGTAAAATAATATTTTTAGATTATTTGTATGCTAAAAATAATATTTTTCTACAGCGTCTAGTGTCCATGAACATGCCGCTCAATAGTGACGGGACGGTGATGTTTAATGCGACTCTCTTTGCCGTGGTTCGAACTTCATTGAGAATCAAAACAGAAGGAAATATTGATGAAGCTAATGCTGAATTGCGAGCTGTTATTAAAAAGATTTGGAAACGGACGAGTCCAATTCTTTTGAATCAAGTTGTACCCCCACCAGGCAGTATGCATTTTTATGTTTTATTTAGGATACAAAATTGTAGTCACATTTTCACTGACATTTTCAATGCTGTCAATTTTTCTAGTTGATGACGAAGTGACAGTAGGGAAATTCTATGCCACTTTCTTGATTCAAGACTACTTCCGTCGATTTAAGAAACGGAAAGAGCAATTGATGAAGGAACAGGGGGATAAAGAGACCCAAAATACTGTCACCCTCCAAGCTGGATTACGTCTGCTCCATGATGCCGGACCAGAACTGAAACGAGCTATTTCTGGCAATTTGGAAGAACTCCTCAATGATGACCCTGAACCGATGCATCGTGTAAGCTTCTTTTCAGCATAACGTAATATTTTTCATTTCATTGGAAAATAAAAATATGGCTCTATTTTTTCAGAGGAATCATTCTCTCTTTGGAAGCATGTGGTCTTCCATGAGAAGGAAAACTGGACCATTTCCTAGAGCCCAACAGCAAGATTCTAACAGAGTGAGCCCTAAATTAAATTTTAAATTGTAAAAGTCAAATTAATTCTTGTGTTTATTTTGTCATCATTTAATTTTTGTATTTATCAGAATGGTGCTCGTGGTGAGAATCATGTATCGCCACACAAGTTGAATAGTTTTTCAAATGAAAGGTATCGTAATATAAACTAATCAATTATATGTACATGCACACTACATATCTCTCAATTTTGATGGTTTAATTTGACAACATTGATTAAATATTGTAGGGCGTCAAGGAATGAAGATGGGGATGAGATTCCAATGGGCCCTCTAAGATTACCAGTGACCGTTTCATTTTCAACACCTTTAGCTCGTGGTGCCTCCGAGTAAGTTAAGACAAATTAATACGCATAAAAGTGGCTCAAAAAAGTTAGTTAAATATTTATTAGTTGTAGTCATTGTAATGTTGTAGTGGGGGAAGTTTAGTTTAGTAGTAGGTAGAACAGAGGTTGTAGTCTACAATGTGTAGAGCATGTTGTCACTTTATTTGGTTGTTTGAGGCAGACATTTTTTTCCAAAAAAAAAACGACGGTAATTAGTTGATGTCAAAATTGTATCCATTTAGGAAAGGCGGAAAGGGAGGAACCCAAAGCGGTAAGAGCACCACAAAAAAATGGTCAAGATTTCACCAAAATCTTGCAACATTTTTATTTTGTTTTCGTTGACAATATTTTTCAGTTTTATATTGCTGCCAATAGCAAAAAGCAAAGTTAGTTAGTACACACTAATATGAAATTAATCTGGAAATGATATTAACGGCTAAATTAAGTAGTAGTAATTCTTTGTGTAATTTCTTTGACTTTGTAGGAAGTTTAATTAGGTAAATTTACGTAGGCTAGTATTTTTTCAGTGACTCCTCCGAGTTTGGCTTTCTTTCTGTCTTTGACTTTCTCTTACAAGTAAACATTTTGTGCTTGTGTGCGTGTGTGTGCTATAGATGGACGCTGATGAATTTAGAGTGTAAACTTGAGGACAAAGGAAGTGGAAGTCAAAAGAAAATGACGATGAGACGTGGAGCTCCCCGAACAATTGCTGAGGCCCTTCAGTCAGCTAACATTCAGGCTCTTGCTCTGTCTGGATTCACCCAAATTAATCAATTCAAAGCTCCTAACTCAAACCCTCAACTTATGACACAATCTACCAGTGTGGATCATCTTACCCCATACTGTCATAATCGAGGTTAATTTTGACTAACTTTTTTTCAAATGGCTCGTTGTTTTAAATATTAACCCTTACCATTAATCACATTAGGCTTGCCCAGCAGCAGCCAATTTCTGTAATCTAACGATCAACGATTATTGGGTGATGGGTTTTTTTTCAGTTTCAGACACTTTCTTTCCTGTTTCGTTTACTTTCTTCCATTTTCTTTTGCTTTCTCTGCTGCTAGTATTGAAAATAAATACAATTGTAAAATAATTACAATTGATGGTAATGTAATGTTGTTTGCATTTAGTGATGTACAATGGAGGGTTACGTGATGGGGTCATTGGTGATAGCAAAACTTTGTCCCTTCCAGAGGTCGTAGGATCTGGTCTGGCTGACAGTCTGGTTGTCCGAGTAAGTACACAAAAAATTAATTCAAAATACTCACAATTGAATGGGAGAAATGACAGAAAAGTGTCTCCATGTTGAATTGAAGGTATTGGCACAACAAGGATTGGGGAAATATTGTCAAGATCCAGAATTTGTGAGCTACACGTCAAAAGAGATGCAAGAGGCTTTAGAGATGTCACGAGAAGAGATGGACAGGGCAGCCTTTCATCTTTTGATGCAAGAACAAACAGGTTCACCAATTTCCTTACCTCAAGTACCACATGACTATGATGATGAAGAGTATTTTGAGGATGAAGAGGGATTCTCTGACCATGAACAACCTTGACATTTAATTTAAAATGCTATCAAATCAGGACTGTTCCACTTCTTGTACATCTTGAAGGATTCCAAGGATCATTGTCATAATATTCTTGTTGTTGTCATTTTCCTTGAGACAAGATGTTCACATGTCGGTTCTTGACTCACCAAAATATCTAAGTCAACTTTACATGGACATTATTTTGTGTAATTCATGTTGGCGTAGAATTGTGTGGGATTTTCATTACCCCACACAGGTGATTGATTGACTGCCTCAAGATCAACAAAATAAATCAAGAGCTCGTATCAGTGATTTTTATTCCACTGTTGCCCATTTACTCTGATTTAACTCAAGTCCGTGTGGTTTTGTTTTTTGTAAAAAAAAAAGATAAATAACTATATTATTATTACTTTAATTATGTTTATCATTACTTATAATTAGTACGGGATTTCCTCAAGTGTGCAATGAAAGTCCCGTTCAGTGTGAGTTTGTTTCTTACGGTTTCAATTAATGATAATTAAATATGTATTACAAATTGTTAAATACGTAGGATTATTTTGTAAGTTGTTTGTTGTTCCTGCAGTCACCATATTATGAGTTTAATTGTTTATGTATGGTGCCAACATGATTTCCATTGGAGGCGTTCAAATAGACTATACTGTTGAGGCTACATTATATTTGTCTAATTATAATTAATTATAATGTTGACTACAAAATGCATGCACACACATACAAATACACAACATACCCCCTTTTAATGAGTATGTTACATGTTTTTTTCAAGGCACAATTTATACACAAAAAGTTTGTCTTTAACTGTAAACAAATAATAATGTAAGCTATAAATTTCTACTTGATAAAATGTGCTGCAAAATTCAGCATTTTCTATAGTTAAAATATAATTTACTTGTGTATAAATATATATAGGAGATTACTTTCTTTTTTTCTGTCTATTTTAATGTTTTGAAGTCAATGGAAGAGAGTCTAATTTTTAATATCTCGAAATTGTTAGGTAGGTTAAGGAAAGATTTGTCCATTGTTTTTTGACATTGTCAAAGAACAAGAAACAAGAGGGGGAAAACAAAGGTGCTATAATTAACTAATTTCTGGTCAGCTTTTTTGTTCAAAAACTTGTTAAATATTTAATGTACTACTTAGGTAAATTTAGGTAGATTTATGAAAGATATATAAAATTGTTTTCTCAATTATAAAATAGAGAGAGAATGAGGGGAGAGTGTACACCTTGTGGTTTATATATTGTTAATTCATTTTCATCGTAAATTATTATATATGAAATATTGAGATTCCAAGGTGTTGTATTATTGGTCGAAGCAAATTGCTGGAAAATTGACAATATGGGCCACGTTGACTTATTATGAAGACAGATATATCAAAGTCCAAGACTGCGACTCATATTCTTGGAAAAATTGAAATGTGGAGGATGATCAAGTTATAATAATAAAATACATAAAAAATTAATTCTCCCTGATCTCCATTATAGAAGGAATTGATAGATAAAAAAAGGTTGTTGTTTCTTGTTGTTCACTGTCCGTATGTTTACAAGACAAAAAAAAGTATGGAGATGCAAAGTAGATTTACATTTATTGAACTTGTGATGTAATTTCTAAGAAATCTGGAGAGAAAGATTTCCATGAAAATTATTTGCTGGTCAACATTACAAGATTTTTTTTTTCTCTTCCTCACATCAAAACTGGTCGTTTATAACCTTGAGTATGACATTCATCCTTTATTATGATAATACAATTATTTACTATCTAGTCTAAACCCGCTTTTTTATATGTGCTCCTCCCAAGATATCCAAGATTCATGTTTCATATGAATCTGATGGTTGTTATTTATTTATTTAAAAAACGTCATCCTCCCAATGCTACCATTTGAATAAAGACATTTTGTCTATCTACAGTATCATCCTCGTTTCTTTATTTAACAACAGTTTTTATGCACAAAACAAACCTACATCTATCATCCATAATAGTCAAGAGATGATGGGCATAACCATATATAACATTTTAAGGAAAGAACTTCGTATCTATCGCTTCATTCCTAGTGATGTCATGATTTTCACAATAAATGACAACAAACTTGATAAATTATATTGCAATTGAGCATCTATATTTTTTTATTGCTTCGTCTTAGTTAAACTACTTATAGTGTTAATTTATATAAAAAAAAATTTAAGCCATCGGTCGACTTAAGGCATTCTTGTAAAAAATCAGTTCTATGACTATTAACTTATTGGTAGTGACGGAGTAATATAAGGCCACGAGAAATTTGTGCAAGGTTAATTAATTAACCCATGAACACTCTGTAATATCTTTTTGGAGATTCAAATTTTTTGAAGAAAAAAAAAATTGTAAAATGTCATACAAAAAAAAATATTCTGATGACATGAAGATTGTGATGCATTTTTTCTTGCCAAGAGATTCGCTACTCTTTTCCAAAAAATTTACATATAGTACCTGAATGGTACCTGGTAATGCATTTAATATTTAATGGGCAGGAGGACGTTGATGTGCATTTCTTTTCATGAGGGATCTTGCCAAGTTTTTTGTTGAATAATTATTTTTTGCTTCTCACGTGTAACAGCAGCAGGAGGTTGAGCGGATGATGAAGGAAAATTATGAAAGTCGTAAGGATCATCATAAGGGCCCCCATTGTGATGATGGTTACCATGAACATTGTGATGACGACGAGAACTAGAGGCAGCTTCTTGGTAATGACCACCACGTCGTCGATTATGTCCATAAGCTTCCTTCATACGTCGACTCATTCCTTGACTTCCGAATCCTGACTCTAGAGCTGACCGGAGGGCTGGTGGAATTAGAGAAGTCTCCGACTTTTTTGTCTTGACTGACTTCTCTTCCGGTGTCCAATTTAGACCCATTTGTGCCGTGTCAATTCCTAGCATCCTCACAACTTGTTTCACATCATAGTCTGTTATCAAAGAATAATTTGTATTTTAATTTGAATCAATCTTATTAATATTGTTTATAATGCATTAATTTTGAAATGAGTGACTCATACCTGTTCCATTCAAAAGATAACCATGACGAACAAGAAGCTCGGTGAGTGCTCGTTGTAAATCATGTTGTTTCTTGAGGGCATTCGACAACTTTTTATCTAAATTCCAGATGTAGTCTTCTAATCTGTCGGAATTTCCATCATACCTTCCAGTCACTCCTAATATCAACTTTATTCTACTCTCGTACTCAGCCTGCATGTCTTTAATGTGCTTCTGACTGCCGGGAAAACAAGAGATTATTAACAATTAAAGATTAATATTTGGGTGGTAATTTGAAGTGTAAGGGTTTTATATAATTTGTTAAAATTAAACATACTATGTATTTACAACTTATTTAATATTTTGACTAACCTGCTGGATAACATCATACTCAATTTCTCGTTATTATTCTGTAAGAGGAATACAACAGAAATTACAAGATATGTAATGAAATTTTTTCCTTGTAATTTAAAGGTTTTAAAAAAAATGTTTCACGACAAAGTACCTCAACGTCTTCAATTTGTTTTTCCAGTCTTTTAGAGCTATGTCGTAGTTCTACAACTTTTAAGAAATATATTCCAAATAGTCTCTGTAAATCAAAGGTTGATAAATTTTCTATACGAGATATGAGGTCTGCTGTATTCTGTAAAAAAAAGAAGTCATTTCAGACTCATATTAATTATTTTAGTTCAGAATTTTATATTGTTTAAAAACATTTTAATGTAGCAAATTTGTCCATACCCCTCCAGGTACTCCACATTCCGATAAAGAACACTTTCGTCCGCAAATAATTTGATTTTTGAACTCAATAGCAGAGTCGATTGCTTCGATAGCTTCTTCGTATCCGAAAATTTCCTTTTCATCAAATATGAGGTCCGTTGAAACTCCCTAAGATTTAAAAGAAATATTCAGTCTGTAAGTAATCATATTATAAAACTAACTGCCTCTTAAAATCCTGCACAGCATATTACCTGTTTAACACGATCAGAGACTTCCTTCTTTTGACTTATAAGAGCATCTCTGGCCAGTCGTAAAGAACAAATTTCACTACGAGGTCCATCTTCTTCTTCCTCGTTTTCGATGACCGGAGAATGTTCCTGCTATTTAAACATTTTGAAATTTTAGTTATAAACTATTACAATGTTCCTCTGCTATTAAAATATGTTTAAATCAAATTATACAGTAGACTTACGAGATTGCATGTTTGTGTCCCTTCGTCACGACTCTCTCTCACATTGACCACTTTGACTGATTCAATTTGAACACGTTGATCAACATCCTGTTCGTTCTCGATATCTTGTACGGTACCCTCTAATAAATCTAAAAATGATATTTCAACATGCTCTATTAATGCTTGCGTACAAGAGCCATCAGATTCTTCTTCATCTTCGTCGGGTTCTTCATCCGAGTCGTCTTTTTCTGAATCCTCAGTCTCGAATCCATTCTCCATAACTATAAACATGAAAAAAATATAACATTATTAAATTATTTAATTGACAAATAATATTTTTGAAAAACTCTGAAAGAATTTATTATTTTTTGTTTAGTAAAATAGTGACTTAATGTATTACCTATTGGATAGTTGTACGCCATGGTAGAGTTGCTAATGTATATTCAAACTAAAAGACTTGGGTCACAGAGTGAGCAATAATACTAAAATAAATAAAAGTGAAACTCGGTCAGCGATTAAAAAAACTTCAAAAATTCTTTCAAATGGCCCTCATCTTAGATTTTCTATGAATCTTTGTTCATCAATGGTAAAATCTTTGTTCACGATAGCAGAGGAGGGGGGGAATAATGCTCAACTAATTCCCGAATTGAGAATCTTAATGTGTAGTAACAGAACTATAAAATGTCATGAACTTGTCTCCTCTTGTCATTCAAAATAGGCCAAATTATATTATGTAAATTATATGTAAATAATGAATAGGGTTAAGCTTCAAACGGTGATTGGCTCCATACTGTGATCAAGTGGAATAGCATTTGACCCAGAGGTCATAGAGGAATGAAACAAGTG
>JAQIVZ010001759.1:0-27792 GCA_034700945.1 Arrhopalites spinosus
AAATGGTTTCAAATATAATTGACGTCAAAGTTCAACTCGTTAAAAAGTGATCGGATTTAGGGCACGTGACCCTATATCAAAATAATAATTTATTTTTTTCAATCCAAATAAATTCCAACCACCCAACTTTCTTTGAAAGTTCTTTTTGTGCGGGAAAAATAAGTAAAAAATTTTGAGACTTTTTTACACTTGAATAAATCATTTTGCGTGGATTATTTTATACTAACAAAAAAAACAATTCAAGTGAATAGCCACACAAAACAATTTTTATATTTTCTTTATTAAAAATTGACCTCCTCCATAATCTAAAAAACAGTACGGACATTGCTTCAAAATATTGGAGCCTGAAGGCTAAAAAAGAGAGAATTTATTATAATAAAAATAGCTAAGAGGATAGCTAAATATGAAAAATATGCAACTAGTTTCTTTTCTACAAAGTTGCCTAAAAAAATTCACAAAGAGAAAGGCTAGACTTTCTCCAAAATGGGAAGAAACGACTCTTTCACAATGATGACTTGTGAATATTGAAAAGCAAACTTTTTTATTTTCATACAAAAAAAACAACAAATTTTCCTTGTCTCAGCCTTTTCTCTAAACTTGTTAGCAATTTTTATATCCAAGAGCGGGTACGAAACTAACACGAAAGAAAAAGAGAAAGTCGAAATAAATTTAGAAAGCATAAGAAAAGGAGGGACGTGGAAAGAATTGAGAGAAGGGGGGGGGGGGGGTTTCATTCAAGTAGAAAAATGTTGACGCGGGATGGAATGCATGGGGATATACATAAAGAGGTTGGAATGACATGAATGCATAGAAAAATTTAATGAAGCTCTACAAGGACTTTCTCCCAAAAAGAAAGGACTAGAGTCCATGATCCATTTTTCATCCTCTTTTTTTTCTCCATCAAAATACACAAGGACAGTTAGTCGTAGAATTTTTTTGAACATGATAATCCAAAGTGCAGTGTATTGTCAACTTTTTAATTTAAAACTTGTCAACTCTCTCAAAATTCAAAGACTAAAAGAACTCCCACTTTCTCTCTTGTCATAAATGGGTTCCCCATTTTGCCCATGGCAGCTTTCTTCTAGTTTACGCATCACACGTCCACGTCAAATCCAAGGACTATCATGCTCACACACGCACAATTTAGGGATTGACTAGAATTTACTTTCTTTTCTGCATGGCCAACAACAAGAATCTACTTATAGTCTAAACAGCTACTTTCTCTTTCTATTTTTTTGCTTTCACCCAATCTCTGCCTCACCAGCTTGTTTTTTTCTTTTAAGCTTTTTTTCCTTAGGAGAAAGTCTCATCGTCACAGCTACAAATCCTGCTCATTTTAAAAAAACACGACACACACATCCTCGTCCACTTTCTCCAGTCTAGCATGGATGAGCTTTAGCTGCATCAGAGTAAAAAAATAGAAAGTGGTGCTCCCTATTTTTTCTTCAATCCTCAATCCCTTTCCCAAGAAGAGAAAGTGATGAGGAGACACATCAAAAATGAAATTAGAAGGAGAAAGTAGAGTGGATGCATATGACATGTGCAAATAGAAGACAAGAGAGAGAGAGAGAGAGTGAAAGTGTACTTATGTATAGACAGCTGCATCACTAGACTCTCTTGATGGATTATATTATAAAATGATGAAAGCATTGGGTGAAAGTACCAAAAAGAGAAAGCCGTGGGGTATGCAGGTATTTGAGACTGGAGAGCAAAAATTTGTCTGTAAATGCATGTACTTTCTCTTCACAACCCTCCCTGTCCTAGTCCTAGTCCTCCTGTCTACGTGTTCAAGATCTTGTTTTTCAAAGAGAGAAAGGGAAGAGGAGGGGAAGTAGAAAAGATGGGGAGAAAGTAGAGAAAAAAAACAAATCGCTACATGAGTTCAAATGCAGACAGACAATTTATCCCTGACATTTTCATGTCAAGATGATATTGAGTTGAGTTTTTTTCACCCTCCATCTTTTTACAAGGGAGAAAGCATGAAAAATGATTTTTGAGTTTTATAACAATTCCAAAATATATTTCTTCTCTACAATATTTCTAACTTTACAAGCCTCATGACCTTTTGAACGAGACTAAAATTTTATGTTATTTTTCGACACAGACAGAGAGTCTTCAAAATAGAACGATCTGATGGATTGGAGAAAGCCCCCCCTCAAAAAAAATTCATAGACTTTCTCCCATTTAATTTTACAAATGATTTATTACGACGTGACTTGTAAAATGATGTAGAAAATTTTAATAATAATAATAATAAAAATTTACATGTCCATCATTTTAAAAGTACTTGGAGCCAGTGAAAGTTTTTTTTACAGTGAAAGCAAGCAATTTTCTCTTCAAATAAAGACTAGTCTCTTTTTAAATTTCCAATTTACATTGACCTAATAACGAAAAAAGGAGAGAAAGGAGACTAGTGTAGAGTAGAGTAGAATTGACATGAAATGAGAAAAGGACACATTACTCCATTTTGTACAATTGTCTCCCTCCATTTCCATTTACGTTAACTATTTGGAAAATGGTGTTTCCATTATAAAATTTACTCAATTATTTAAATTAATGCCACGTCAATTGTCTCTCATTGAATGTCTGTAGGGAGAATTTGTAGTGACTAAGACAAAGAGAGAGAGAGAGAAAGGAGTTTGGCGTTGTTTCATGCTTTGAATTTAAATCAAGAAAGGTATTTTCCTATTCAGGTATCTCTCCCTTTCTCCTTTGTATAAGACAACAAGTATGTACATATCTATTTTTAGCTGCCAACAACCCTATAATTTTCTCTCCTATTTATTGGATATTTTCCATACCTAAAAATTGTTTGCCAAAGACTTTTCTCCTTTGTCACATAAAAAAAGCCCCCAAAAAATTTAACCTTAGACAGAGCGAGAGAGAAAGAGGGGCTAACAATTTTTTTTACTGTGGACAATAAAAATATGTGAATATTTTTTTTTTATGGAAAAAATAGAAAATTGTGGGAGTAGGAGAGTAGCCATGTGAAAATGTTGAGGAGATTCCCTGAGGAGACTCAAACTCAACACTTTGTCTTTTCCATCTCTGAACAGAAACTTCTGAGTGTATAACATTCTCGGGGGGATTTAAAATGGAGGGAGGAGTTTTTGTCTTGTACACATCCATAATATTGTATAGGAATTAAATGAGGAAGAGAAAGGAGAAAGGAGAGATATATAAATTGTCTATGAGGGAAAGCATTTGCAAGTTTGATGTTGGAGGATGACTGAAATTGAGTGGAGAGTCTACTAGAGTAAGTAATAGTAGGAGTAATTTGAGGGCTGGATTAAGTGTTCTCTATACACTCTCTCTCCCTTTCTCCTGTGGTCCATTCCCAATGTGTGAAATGTAAATCGATGACGCTTTCTCTAGAGACTTTCTCTCTCTCTCTCTTTGTCTCTCTGTCTCTGTACTGGGGACTAGAGCTAGAGCGAGGGAGGAGATGGAGATTAGAAGGGCATAAAAGCCTTTGCTTCCTTTTCTCTCTGTACAAATCCAAATAGTCTCATTCTATATGAACAAAAATTTTCCGCTTCCAGTTTAGTTCATAGAAATACTAGAGAGAGAGAAAGTAAAGTGAAAGAGGAGGATGGGGATAGAAAATCCGAGGACACATGGAAGGGATTGTCTTTGTCTTTTTGTGGTTCCTCTCTCTCTCTCTGTGTAGAACCCTCCCAGCCATTTGCCATTACAATTTATATGGAATTACGTATGCTTCATCTTGTCCATGTTGATTGAGCCCGTGTGTATAGATGGGAAAACTGGAGGGACGAACTGGAGAGGGAAAGTAAAATTGGGAATTCTCTCTTTTTTTTGCAACTTGCTACTACTCCAGTATCTGTGGATGGACTACAAAGTAAAAAAAAAGAATAGGAGGGTACCATAGTCATGCTATGTACGGGCAAAAAGCCTTATGGTGGAGGCGGGAAGGGAGGAATTGGAAAAGGAGATGCAAAGTAGGGATAAATAAAAGATGTAGTGGGAGACTAGAGAGAGAGAGAGTATAGAGATCCATTTTGTAAATTGAAGAGCTACAGAATGGTCCATTGAATTTTGATGGTGAAACATTTCCATGCGCCATGTTACACTGTCCCTAGTTCTAGCCAACGGCCCATTGCATCATATAATAGACTTTGACTATCCATATATTTCATACATGTGTGTGTGTGTGTGTGTACATATCTATTTTACAATGTCTATCTTTCCAACCATCCACCATCATCTCCATTTCCTAACCCACTTTCTCCTCTTCTTTCCCTTCTACACTGTACATACCTACAACAAAGGGGTGTAGGGTGTAGGAATTTAAAACTTGTTGGGAAAGAAAGTTTTGTACTTCAATTTATATTTTCTATACCTGTACAATAGTAGCAGTACATGCATATTCCTTTATTTTTATTTTATTTGGAGACCATGTGACTCAATAAATGATTCCCATTTTGAAACTTAAACTCATTTTTTGACATAAATTAGACACGATCACTTGACACAAATTCATTTTTTTAATCACAATCAGATAAAAAAAAGTTTCTTTCACTTTTCTTGGTAGTATAGACATGGTGAGTTTTTTTTTCTTTTTACGTCAATAAGTGTTTTGTTTAGTCGACAAACTAGAGAAATTTTTTGGGTAATTCAATGTCCATCTTATCTCTAAAGCATAAATTTTAGAGTTAATGTTCAAAATGAAGGGGGGGGGGGGTACATCTCGCACTGCTGTTATTTACCAGACTATTCATCTCTCTTTATTCGAGAAGTTGGAGTTGGAGGACATCTCGACTTTCTCTTTTTATGTGTACCTACATTATATTAAAATGACTGTCAGTGCCAGGACCAGACTTTGCTTTCTCTGTGTGTGTGTTTGTCTGTACTTATAAATGTGTGTTGAATGTCTTGAAAAATGTACAAGGTCAAAAATGTATTTTTGTATCATGAACAACATCTCGTTTCTTGTTTCCCTTTTCCTTTTTTTTCTCTTCATGAAGAAAATTCAATTTGATTCTATCAACCAAGAAAATTCATGGTGAAACTTGAGAGATATGGAGAAAGTACAAAAAAAATATCGTCTCAATCTTCTTCTTCATCTTCCTTTCCCTTTTTTTATGTACGTCCCCCCGTCGACTAATGTCCCATGGCCGTTCCCGTTCCCATTTTTGATGGGGATGAGAAAAGTGTAATAAAAATGGATAATGTTTATAAATATTTTCTAACTTTCTCTTTTTTTTCTCCTTTGTATAGGAACAAGCCAAAATTGCCAAGAGCGGGTTGGAGATGAAATTGACTTCTGAAGATCTGGAGGCAGAGGCTGAGAAGTGGCAGGAAGAGAATTTTTCTGATGAAAATAATGTAACGTTTTATTTTATTAAAATTATATAAAAAATATTGTAAAATAATTATTTTATTATGAAAATTTGTATTTTTTTTCAGGATATTGTTCGACGTGCAAAAAATATGTCCAATATGGCCTACAACATGTACCAATTCACTCGGGGTGAGGGTCCTCTCAAAACTACTCAAGATCTCTTCACTCAGGCTGAATATTTTGCTGAAGAGGCTAATAGACTCTACAAAGTTGTTCGACAATTTTCTTACATGGTAAAACATCAGCTCTCCCATTTATTTTAAAACAAAATTTTTAAACTGTAAAACATAAAAAACTATTTTAAATATTTAAAACCCCCCTTTAAAGATTACAAGGGATTGATAATGATGAGGTTTTGGATTATTTTACAAGAGGATTTAATTTTAAATGTAAAATCCATCTTTGCTTTCTTCCTCTCTCTCTTTTAAACAAATCTCGAGAGAGACTAAAGTCTCATTTCCCTTTATGGAGGATCTGTACAAGAAATCCTCTTAGATTCTCATTTTTTTTCTCTTGTAAACTTGCTCCCCCAATTTAATCCCACAAGATTCACGTACAACTAGAGTCCATAATATGTACAAAGCCCTTTTTTTGGTGTACTTTCTTCATGGAGAAAGTTGTGAATCACATGGTAGAAAATTACAATAGACAGTTGATGACTCAAGGACTGAAAGATGGAGAAAGTTGGGCAGAATAAATTTTAAACTTTCTCTCTGTCGACTCTAGTAGACTTGTTCTTAGTTTGAGGGAAAAAATGGTAGAATGACAGGTCAATGTTAATATAAATTTTGGACTTTTTTTTGTTCTTGTCATGGCAGGTGCCCACGAGTACAGAGAAGAAAGGACTGTTAGAGAAAGTGGATGAAGTCCCCACCCGTGTTCAACAATTACAATTTACTGTCAAAAATCCAACGGTTGGCAAAGCTGCCACTTTCACTAAGGTAGACTCTGTCATTCAAGAGACTAAGAATTTGATGAATGTCATCTCCAAAGTGGTCACCACGTGTTTTGAATGTGCTTCCAAAGTAAGTTTTATTTATTTTTTTTTGTCTTTTTTTATCCGAAATTTCATCTTTGTCATATTTCTGGGTGGTATTTTTTTTCTCTTATTCTTTTTTTTCGAAAAAAATAGAATATTTTCATCAAATTTTTATTTTAGGTTCATCTTCATTCCCCCAAAATAAAATTTTTTATATCATTTTAATTTAATTCAAAAATTTAGTCTGTATTTTAGGAATGTAGTTTGAGTTTTAATTTTTTTAAAAATTCACTTTTTTGTAGGTAAAAAATAATTGGTTCAAAAACAATTAATAATTTTGCATTATTTTTTTAAAGAAAAATCTTTGATGCAAATTGTACAGTAAAAAATTTAAATTATTTGACGACTTTCTTTTTGGCCTACTTGCGAGTATTAAAATAATAATGGTGCATAATATTTTTTTTTAATTTTCTTCTTCTTCGCTGAATGACTTTCTCTTCTTCTTCTTCTTCTTCCATTTTGACTTTCTCTTTAATTGTTGAAAAAAATTAATTGCTAATTATTAAGAATTTATTTCCCCTTTTTTCTGTCCATGCTGCCGTCATTCATTTATACTATTATTTTTAAGCCCCGCCCCACCCAATAAAAAAAACCCTTCGCCAAGTTGACATGACCCATGATTTACCCCCCGCCTCCGTGTGTAAATTTGTGCAAACTTTTTACCAAAAAATTTTTTGACTGTTGTTTTATAATAAATTTGATATTTGTGCCATTTTTAATTGTAAATATAAAAATTCAAAAACAAAAAATAATTTGCGACGTAATTTTATTTTTTTGGAGCCTTCTATTTTTAACTACTGTTTCTAGGAATGGCGGCTCGTGGATGATTTTGTTTTTTTTACATAAGAAAACTTAATTGAAATTTAATGAAAAATTAAAATTATTTTTGGTTTGTGTTTTTTTGCACTCGTGTTTTCTCTTGTAAAGAAAAAAAAATCTTTTTTTTTGATCACTCCAATCTTTTTTGTATATAGTATATGCTTACTACAGCAGACTCGGGCGAGAATAATTCGCGACAGGTAGAGTTGAAACTCTAAATTGTACCTCATGTCTCATTACAATCAATTTTTCAAAAAAAATCTATTTATTTTTGAAACACATTTTTTTATGAAATATTATTATTTTTGAAAATATTTCTCATTTTTTTAAAAAATAAAATTGACACAAACACAAAATTATTCCCCGTAGTTTTTGTTGGAGTGTTTTTTTAAAAAATATTCATTTTGACTAATAAAATGCTTTGCATTTACCTGACTAATTAAAATTATTAATAAATTTAAATGTTTTATTGTCACTTCACTACTTCTCCCATTGTCTTTGAAGAAACAATTTTTTATATAAAATAAAGTCAAAGGCAATTTAATAATTGACAATATAATAATTAATTAAAGAACATTCAAAGAAAATTGTTCTGCTTTCACTTTCTTCCTCCTACTTTCTCCCAATCTTTCTTTTTTCTCCCCCTTGACTAATTTAATTCTGCCTGTGCATTTTAATGTGCAAACTGCAATGCCTGTAAATTAAATTAATGTATGTTTAAATTAATTTAAGTAGTTTTCTTTTTAATTTTTTTCCTTATTATTTAACTTCTTCTTTTCTGAATCTTTCAAAAAAAAACTGCACAATTTTGCAAATTGCAATATTATTTTAATTTTTTGCAAAAAAAAATTATTTTTGCAACCTCCACTCGTATGCACTGGACACTATACGATCGATTGTGACGTCATTTAATTTGTTTAAAAAGGGAATTTTGGCAAAATTAAAAAGCTTTGTCCACTGGGACAGATGAGAAGGGGGCAGAGGTGCTGAATTAATGAAATAATGAAAAATAATAATTAAAATGTGGCATAAATTTAATTGGTGTGAATAATAATTTTAATAAATGGCGCATTTGAAAAAAGCATAAAATAATTTTAAAAGTGACAATTAAAGTTAACTCTAAAATAAAACCGAGACAAAACCGGTGACAAATAAATTTACAATTTAAAAAAATTCTTCATTGTTAATTCCACCAAGAAAAATTAAAAAAAAATCAAAAGAGTCATTTACACTTAAATGGAGAAACTCATTTAAGTGATGTAATTTCTAGAGATTAATTTGTACCCATCTTATGTATCTGTTAAGATGAAAAATCCCCACATATTTTGATAAAAGTCACACTTGTCGATATAAAAGGAAGAGAGAGAGAGAGAGACCAGGGTTCAATTTTTATAGTGTAAGCCCCTCAGGCTCTTGAGATGGAGAAAGCTGGAAAGGAGAAAGAAAAAGAAGTGGTAAATAATGTCGTAGATCTCTCAATAAACTTTTTCGATGAGCTTACACACTGGAGGAATGACTCACTATATAAAATACAAGATATATATCCCTTAAAGAGAAAAAAAAGATCCTAATATATAAGCTCTTTCGTTTAACACGAATCTACGCGAGAAGAATTTTTCTCTCCTCTTTTTTTGGACATTTTACCCTGGAAGAATGGTGATAAGAGAGAGGACGAGAGAGAGAGAGGGAGAAAGTTTCTCAACAAAAGAAAAAAGACCAGAAGCCTCCCAGTTTGGGAAGGCTCTTGGTCTCTCTATCTCTTCCACTAGTTTAACAAAATAGGATGAGAATATCCTCCATTGTCGTGATGCAAGAGAAGAAACAAGACTAAAAGCTTAAACCACGGCACACACACACACTGTCTATAGATGTACACATACTCCATCATGTAATTTTAGCCTATACAAATGATTGCAGGAATAATATTAAATGGAGGCTCTACTGATATATCTCTTTTGTAGTTGTATCTCGGGAGGACAAAAGCGGATAACAATAAATGAAGAGAGAGAGAGAGAGAGAGAAAGTACAAAGACTAAGAGACTCAAAGTTGTTGCATGTAAGGATTTAGCTTTAGTCTTTGTATTGTACATGTACAGATACAACAAAGTCCTACTTTTAAACATGTTTGTTATTTTATACACAGAAAAAAAGGGGTGAGGTACAGAATTATGTGGGGAAGGGTATAGAGAGCCTTTGGATGACACAAGTCGTCAGAGAGGACGTGACGGAGACATGATCATCATAATAAAATATATAAAATGTCTTTAGGAAAGATGTTGTAATTTTGGATTTGTTCAAATGACACTAATCTCTCTCTTTCTCTCTTTTCATTTTATACGTGTGTTTAGATATAGACAAAACACACAACAACTCCCTGTTACAGTTAAAGGATTTTCCTCAAAGTATCTCTCTAATCTTCATCTCACATCATCATCATCATCATCATGGTGATGGTTATGACGATCGTGAAAATCAATACTCTTTGCCACTTTCTCTCTCTCTCTGCTTCTTCTATAGAGTGGCATGGGGGTGGCTCGTTTTTTTGAGATTATTTTGTCTCTATTAATTGCAATCCATTTAATAATAAACTGACATTTTCTCCACACATGACTCTATTTTTAATCTCTTGTCAAAAAAACAATCAAGGATTTTTTTTTTGAAATTGTTGCTGAAATGTTAAAAAAAACCAGACGTGTATTAAATGTTTGTGGTGTCTTATTTTTTTTGCATTGTGATGATGATCAATGCCCATTATTATTTTGGTTTGGGCCTTGAGGTTAAAAATTTTGAAAAATGTTTTTCATTTTGAATCTCAAAATGGAAAATTATTGAAAAGACTACTGAGATTTTTTTTGTATGGGAATTAATGTGAATTAGTTAGAATTAGAATTTAGAATATTATGCATGAATTATAGTCGTAAATTTAGAATAGTATTTTGTACAAACGGAAAATGGTTGACATTTTGTTGTCATCTCTCTCTCTTAATTTTGCAAGATAAATAGTAAAATGGAGCAAAGAGATGATTGGTATTTTTAAATTATAGGTCAAACGTTAGATTTAGACTCATAATTTTATCTGTCATCTTTTATTTCCGGTGGAATGAAGAATGTCTTTGTTGGTTATGAGTAGTCATTTTGTAGAATTCACAAAAAAAAAAATTGTAGAGAGAGAGATGGTCTATAAATATTTTGATTTCTGTTGTGTACGCATTAAAATGCGTGTCTAAAATTTTGAAGCAAAATAATAGAAATCAAAATTGTGTAGTTGAGTTGTCTAGATTTAATGTAGGTATTTGTAGATTAAAATAAAATTTAAAATTAATTAGTCTGTACTAACAAAAAGTATAAATGTAGAAAGTGGTTAACTAACCTAAAAAAAGATCCACTGTACATTTTGTATTAAAAAATGTATTTAATTGTGCTTATAATTATTTAATTAATTATAAAAAAGAATGAAATAGTTTAGTCCTGTAGGTCAAAAGATATTTAGTCTATGTTTTAGAGAGATTAGAAATAATAATAAAAAATTAGACTTAGTCTTTGAATGGTTTTCTAACAACAAATTATTTAGTTAGTTGTAAAAATAGAAAACTAAAATGTATTTTTAGTTTTTAGAGTGAACGGAGCAAGTAAAAAATTAAATATTTTTGTTGATTAATTATTTTTTTTGTTAAATAATACAAATCTCGGTCTGAAACATTTTAAATTAGAAAAACATTTCTATTCAAAAGTCTGGACTGTATCATACATTGAAAATACATAATTTGAAAATCATCACACAAAAATTAAATTTTAGAAAAGAAATTGCATGACTAATTAAAGTGAAGAAAATAATTGTCACAGATTAAACTAATATTTTTTTAAATTTTTAATTAATAGTACAAACTGGATTTCCGTGGACTGTCTCCAAGAGGAAGGAATTCCCCATTTGGAAGGTCAGACAGTGAGGAAGTTGGGGGTGGTGCTGGCAGTGGTAAGACTTTCTAAATTAAATACTTAAATATTATTAACAAATTAATTAATTTTTTAAATATTACAATTAATTAAAATTCCACTTTTTTCAAATCATTAGGGGAATCCAAGGGAGGTGGTGGGACTAGTTCGGTTCGTGTTTAATTTTTTTTTAAAAAATATATATTAAAATAATTACAACACAATTATTACAATTATTTTAATTAATTCCAGGACGGGAGCATGTGACAGTTTGGAATGGCCCGACGGTAATTTTAAAATAAAAAAATAAAATTATTTTACTGAAAATAATAATGATTTTTGAAAAATCATTTTTCAAAAAAATTAATTTGAATCTTTTTTTATTACAGGGCCAAACAAGACGGACGCAGGACTAGAGTTTCGTTCCTTCTCTTCTAAAAAAGAGAAATTTCCAATTTTGCTGCATCATCATAATCATCATGGATGATGTAAAAAAAGGAAAATCTTCTCTCAAAGATTGTACATAAAAAAAAAGAGAGAGAGAGGTAATTTGTGGATGGAGAATAAAGACAAGCCCAACAAGTAACTAACTTTGTTTCTTTGTCATCGTCGTCAACCAACTCAACCATCAAGAAAAAGAGAGAAAGCCTACAACTCGAGACAACAGTTATAAAGTGGAAGAAGAACCCAACAAGCGAAAAAAGAGGAGAGAGGGGAGGGGGGAGAGAATTCATTCAACGTGAAAATCGTTTCAAAAAGCTCTTGACTCGTTCACTCTCATGAGCACTACCTACTCGAGACTTTCTCTGTAGAAAACTAAAGAGAAATGTCTCTATAAGGAGAAAACCATTTGAATCGTACGATTAGGATTTCCATGAAATCAACATGTCAATTGTGCCATGACTGTGAAACAAGAGAGAGAGAAAACTCCCAAAGAAACTGAGAGATAAACAAGTTGGTTAGGTCCATGGCAGTGATCCGGATAGAAGAAGACAAGCAGAAGTGAGAAGAAGAAAAGAGGAGGGGGGGGGGCTGGGAAAATAAAAGAATGGATGTGTTTGTTTCTCCATTTCCTCTAGAGTTCCACAGTTTCAGACTTTGTCATGTCATTGGTTCTCTTGTTGTTCCAATTTGTACAAAATCCAAAATATCACAACTGATCCTGAGTACAAAACAGTCTCAACTTTTTTTTCTATCTCTCTCCCCAAACTCCAGACTCCACTCCCGGGCCTCTGTGGCAAAAGGACTGGGAAAGTGGGATAAAAGAAAGAGAAAGTTTTTTTGGGGGTAGAAATATTGTGGCTATGCAATGGTTTATATTTTGTCTGGCTGTCTGTACAAATACCATAAAATACAGGACTTTGTTGTGGTGTGGAACATCAATTGCCATTGATACTCTATCAAACTGCTGGTAGCTGGTTTGGGTTCTTCATCTTGGTGTCCATGACGACCATGAGATGAGACGGGTTGGTGGTTAATAGTAGTGGCGGTTTTTTTGGTTGAGACCATTTCAACAAGACAACGAGAGAGAGAGAGAGAGAGCAAGCCAAAAAAAGCGAGTCAAAGTCAACAACAAGTTCACAAAGAAGAAGAATCACAAAGTTGGCCAGGGATATAATACAACTCTTAGTCCATGGGGATTCTCCACAAATTGAGAGAAAATCTCGTATGCTCTTCTTCCTCTTCATCTTGTATATAAGAGAGAGAGAGAGAGCTCCTCTCTTGTTCTTTTTTTCTCTCATCCACAAAATAAAAGATGCAACCTTTCAACATGTAGAAAATATATCAACATTTCTGATCCCTTTTTTTAACCTCCTCTACAACTCTCTTCCATCTCCATCTCCATGTACACTAAAAGATTCTTCAACTAGAAGAAGAGAGAGAGAGAGAGAAGAAAATCAAGTCAAGAAAAACATCAAAGCGAATAAAGCAATCAAGGGAATTCAAACTCGGTAAACTTTAATCCTGCTCTTCGTCACTCACTCGACAGCAGCGGGTACCCAGAGCGAGAGAGAAGAGAGAGAGAGAAATATACAAAGTCAAAAAAATCTCGAGCATGTTTAAAAAAAAGCAAATGCAAAAAAATGGTGATCCATAGTTTCAAAGTCTTATTTTTTCGCTTGGCAAAAAATATATTCAAAGAAAACATCTGCATCTCAAATTTGCAAAAAAAAACATTGTGACTTGAAACTATAAATTTTTTTTTGAGTGTTGAATTTTTGAGAGAGAAAAAAAAATTATGTATATTAGGTACATATGTATCAGTTATAATAAAATATGTACATATATATAAATATAAAAGCCAAAGCCCAGGGTAAGGCAAAATAAAATTTACCTGTGAAAATGTACCTCTAAAAAAAAAATATATATATATAATTAAATTTAACAGAGTCAAGAATAAAAAGAATTAAATAATTATAGTGACAAAAAAAAATATTCCAGTCATGTTCTAAACTTACAAAAGAAAACAAAGCAAAAGTTTTATTATATATTCAATACATATGTACATATTCCAATACATAATTTTGACAAAAAAAACAACTTTCTCTCTCTTTCCTTCTAAAACCTCCATTAAAAATTAACTACGACTGCTGCTGCTGCCGAGTGATTCATAGGTTAGTCTATTAAACTATATAAATTATAATACAAGTCTAAGAGTTTTTTTTATATGGGTAATCGTAAAAGAAATGGTCATCATCAAAAATTATATTTCTCTTAACCTTTTCACTCCCCAAAAAAAAGTTTTTACAACTTTTTTTTTCTCGTAGTGGAGAGCGAGAGAAAGAAAGCGAAATTGATGATATGCCAGGCCAAATGTTCATTAGTATGAGGATTATATAGTTTGATATATATATATATATATATATACATATATATTGTATAAATAATTAAATTAATAATTTACTTTTATATTCTCTTGTTATTACATACATAATTTCCACAAGTCGATTTACTCTCTGTATAAAATAATACTGTGTACTATATAAACATATATATGTACATAATTATGATAATCTTAGGCTAATAAAAAAATGATATAAATGTTGTTGTACCTATGTAATATTATATAGTACATATGATAGACTATCATACTTAATTAAAATTAAATGTTATATTTAAATTATACTAAAATTTTAAGAAAAATATATACTGTACTGTTATACAACAATACCCAGGGATTTTTCGTTGTTCAGCCATAATTTACAATCAAAATATACCTATAGCATAATTCTCTAATTATAAATATACATAAACTGTACTAATTAGTAAACTAGTAATTTATTATATAATTAAAAAACATTGAATGTTGTACTAGATTATTAATTTTAATTAAAAATTAAACTGATCAGTATATCCGTAATATTGGTTTGTAAATTTGTGGAGGACGTTAAAGTTACAATTTAGAGATAAGAAAGTTAATATTTATTTTAGTTCTTTTGACAAGAATGTTTGATTTAAACTATAGTTAAATTTATAAACTCCTCTTTTTTCTATTTGATTTAAATTAGGTCGTCTTACATTATAGTTAGACAAATTACAAATTTATCTGTAATTAGTTACTCATAACTGATAAACTAGGAATTTAAAACATATTTAACAATTTAAAATAAACTAGTTTTAAATTATAATTTAGAATAGAGAGAGAGAGGGGAAGGATATCTTAATAAAAATAATAATACTCCAAACTTTACAATAAAAAAAACCAACCAACAAAATACAATCTTACAAGTAAAACCAAAAAAGAGAAAGTTGACAAAGAGAAAGTAGAAAACTGAATTTTGGTTCATGTGTCAATATTACAAATTAAAAAATATAGACTACAAATTGAGATGATCCTTCTAATGAGTCTTCTCTGTTTGTAAACTATATTTAAAAAATAACTAAATAAATTGTTCAATCTTAAATATCTTTCTCTCAACTCTACAAAAAAAAAGAATATAATTATCTCTCTCTCTCCTTAATAATTAAAATAATTATTGTTAATATAATTGTTAATATGATTCTCTATGTAATTTACAGGAAAAAAAAGAAACTATATCGTTCATTTCATTCATAGATTTTTTTGCAATTGCAAAAAAAACTATGAGAATTGGATTGTCATTACGTCTTCCGCCTAAAAGCTCAGTACATTCCGCATGTTAGTCAAATGTGTCCTCACTTTTGACTAATTTAAATTTTAACTAAACTCTATCTGTATTATACTCTAAAGATACTTATCTGTGTACTTACAAACTTTTTATCAAATTGAGACGCCAAAAAAAAAACTTTTTAGTATAAATTTTGAATTAATATGTAATTATTTTAGACAACCTTTTCACATGAAAACTTTTTTTTTGCTTTAAAACTGAAACTGTCCTTTGTATAAAATTTGCAACTTTTTTTTTGCAACAAAAAAAAACTTTGTTCAGCAAAAAAAAAAGATTGTCAAATATCAAATAATCTGTTATATTTATATCCCTTTAGAATTTTTTTTCTTGTTTCATCCATTGCCCGCGCCTTGAGTTGACTTGAAGGACTAACAACTTGTGTATAAAAGAAAAGAAAAAAGAGGATTTGGAGCAGAATGTTCTTGATATCTGTGTCAATGTGACAATTTGACATGGTATTTTTCTTCCCATCCTGACAATCTTGAATTCCTGATAGAAACCTAAGTTTACATTTAAGCCATACATTTGGAACATTTCAAAAAAGAGAGTGTGGTGTGTGTAAAGAATATGTCATTCGTTTTTTCTCCACAAAAAAAAAATATGCTGACTGATACAAAAAAAGGAGACAAAGATATATTCTCGAACAGTCTAGAATAAACTTTATCGAGAATGGGAAATAGACTCTGAATTTGTTTAAATCTTCCTCATCCCATCTCACTTTACTTTGAGAGTCAATATTATCTGTAATAATAGGTAAAATTTAGTCTTCAAAGCCAAACTTACGCTTTTCCACACTGAAACCCTACTTGCCCACTAAAAATAAATTGAAAGTAGGTCACAGGTCAAGTCAAAAAAAAGAAGTTTGACTGACTGTTTACTTGTCAACCATTTCAATTATCTAAAAATAGTTATCAGTATTAATCTCAAGACCTTGTGGCTTGTGTCATGAATGATCATATATAAATATAAAATAATATAAAAAGAAAAAAATCCGAATTTCTATGGTCATAATAATATATCGGAGATGGAGAAATATGAGTAAAGACACTAGACAAAGACAGAGAGAGAGATAATGTTGCCAATCTAGAACATGAGAATAGAATATCTCTCACATAATATATTTCATCACCATTAGCAAAGTAATTGGATGTATAGGAGAGAGATATGAGGGAATAAGAGAGAGAGAAAAAAAGTAATAGTATGTATAATGGATAGATCATTTTATTTTTTGCTGCCCGTTAGTTTTTTCCCCTCCCATATCTGTACTTTTCTAGTAAAATCCATAATGGTCAGAGAGTATCTGTATAGTATCTGTCTATAAAGAAATTCGTTGAGGCATTCATACTTTCTCCTATAAAAAACTCCTCCATATTCCCTATAACCAAGTTCCCTAGTATTCTTATTATATGAGCACTATTGTCCAGAATCCTATTTTTATGACAGCAAAGTAGTAACCTCGTCCTGAAGTAAATGGATGATAAAAATTTGTGTAGGTGTAATACACACTCTTTCGTCTCCAGTCTCTCGAGTCCAACGAGTGGCTCTGATTCTTGTACAAGTCATGAAATCATGGACAAGACTATAAAAAAGAAAGTTTTTTTTCTCCTTCAAATATCTATCGTTTTTATATAATATCATACGTCTTTAAATTTATTATATTCTATCGCCAAAATTCTACCTTTCTATCTCTCTCTCTAGAAATATAATAAGAAAAATATATAAGAGGAGAAAAAATCATATCAATTTTTTTGTGTTTGACATTAGTTATATGTATCAAGGATGCGAGGGAAGACTGGCTTATTAGTTTGTATTATGAGGGGTGGGTTATGTAAGAAAGTGTATAGAAAATACCTTTTTTGTGTGTAGTGTGTGTTATATAAAAGAGAAAGGATGAAATGGACTTGAAACAAAAGGCTTTTCTTTTTTGTTCAAGTCAAGTACAATATTATATTATACTTATAAGGGGGCGGGATGCATGGTCCAAATTGTGATCATTAAACTAAGTCAAAAGACTTTCTCTTATTTTCTCCTTTTCTTTTCTTCAAGGTTGGGAGACTTTCTGGCTCTAGGAATTCTTTGTACTATTCAAAATGATGATGTTACTAGCAATAGCAATCTACTCTGAATACAATTTAAGTAGAAAATGTTATAGAGTGAAAATAATTCCATTAATGACTAATGACAAACATTTATCATCAACTATCTCTTCTATACACGTAATCTAGACAGAATATTTTGTTTATCTTTGTGTAACATCATTTAATGGACAATTAGTTTTTTTTCAAGAGATAATTAAATCATAATATTGACTTGCAATTTTAATAGTAGCCAATGAGCCAGGAGTAGTCAAGATGAGGGACAAAAATAGAATTAATTTTGGTTCAAGGGGGTTTCTATTAGTTAATAAGTGTCTTGATAGTAATCTGTATGGTCGGGCATTGAATATTAATGAAAGAATTGCGAACCAAATCAAAAATGATATTAATTAATGTCCATTTTTTCCAATTAAAAATTAATTAATGTCCATTTTTTCCAATTAAAAATTAATTACTTATTACTATTTATTAAATAGTATTTAAAATGAATCTAACAACATGAGCTTTGATAAACAAGACTAGGAGTACAGAGTTTCCATTGGAATGTTAGACATGCGAAAAAAATTAAACAAATGGTATTTAGCAAAGTGTCAAAATTAAAAGATGAAGAGAAGTAGCTTAGATTTTAGTATAAATTAATTAACAAGACTTGTACAGAATGTCAGGAATATTTCGTGTGTGTAGTTATAGGATGACTAATTATGAAGAAAAATTGTATGTCAAGAGAACTTGTAACCTTAAAAGAAATATATCAAACTTTTTATAGACAATCGAATACAAAATACTTGTGACTTGAGTAGTAATCTCTCTAAATATCAGGTGTATAGTATGTCATGACATATACTACTAATTAATTCCTTCAAAAAAGTAATTCAAATTTGAACATGAACATTTTCACATGTGTCACTAATTAAGCAAAAGTGAAGGGGAGAAAAATAATTGAGTCAATTTCACACAAAAATCCTTCAAAAATCTGAACAGTCAACTCAAAGCAAAGTCCCTTGTCGTTCAAAAAAAACTAATAAATTCCACAGATATTTGCATATTGATTTTGTAGCTCTTTAATTGAATTTTAGAATCATTGTTCCTGAGAGTATATGAGGGTATATGTTTTATTTTTTATGTTGTACCTGCTTCAACCAGTAGAATTTTAGACTACAAAATAAATTAAACCTCATATGTAATTTAGTAGACTTTTAGTTAGTAGAAAGTGATGATAAAATTATGAAGTACTAATCTAATTAAGTATTCTCAATAAGTATATATATATAAGTATACTTTAGGCTAAAAGTAAGTATTACATAAAATAATATACTCTTGAAAACTCTCTGAAAAATGTTATTCTCCATCCATGTCCGGAAAATAATTTCACAGAACTGTTTTTTTATATATAAAATTATATTTGCTGAAATCATTGAAAGTATTATGTAGTAGTTTGTCGTGAGCACCTTTCCCATGTAAAAACAAGAGTAAAAAACTGGCTACATTAATGAAAATAGATTCTAAACAGTGTACAATCAGACCGGAGTGTCCCCCAAATATAATTAAATACTAATTAATTAATATGTGTCTCCGAATTCCGTTGAGTAGCGTACATGTACATAATATACTACATAAACTATTTTTGCTGGCTGTATGAAAAGAGATCAAATGAGATACATTTATGTGATGACCCTAGTATAGATGAAAGGAATATATGTTAATTTATACTCTAATAAATATATTTACACGTAAATATTACATAATAATGATACCCATATTATATAGCGAGCTTGAGAAACAGCAAAAAAGATGAAAAAATATTATTTTAATTTCTCTCCAGTACTTTATTTTCTTTGACAGTTTTAGAAAATGCAAATGAAAAGTTATGCAGGGAAAGACTGCATGGTGATATAATGTAATGGCAAAGTCTCTCTTAATTCTAAAATTGAAATCAAAATTTATAAAATGTTATTAAATAATTTAGCTCGATTTTTGAAAAACTTTTACTTTGTTTGTATCATCTCTATATAGCTGAGTACTTTTCCTTCAAGTGTGTGCTTAATGCACTCACATAACTTGAAGGAGAGATTGCATAGGGCTAAGTACCTACTCTATTAAGAAAATATCAAAGAGAAAATGTTCTGCTATTACTAAAAATTGCTGTTTCATAATTTGCTCCTTATATCAGCCTTATATTAAAATATGTTATATTGTAAAATATTTAAAAAAATACCTATGTATGAATAATAATTAACTAATTATAAGACAGGTACAGTTGCAGGTTGAGTCAGCAAATATATAAAAGTTTTGAGAAAAGAGTGAATGAAAATTGCATAAGATGTATACATGTTTATATAGAAAATGAGCAGGCATTATTTAATTATTTTATAAGTCTTATTATTAAAATAAATCCACATGAACTACTGATCAACTCTTAATCTAAATTTTGTGAATGACATGAGAATTTTAAAAAAGAGTGCAAGTTGATGGCGGTTGAAGAGATTGTCATATTAAATCTGTGTAAAAAGAGCTAAACAATAATTTTAAGTAAAATATGAAATGCTTTTGAAACACATGGTAGTTTTTTGCACGCTATTTAACTTAAGGCTAAATGTTTTTATGATAAAAGTGTAAATGTCCATATAAAACTATATATAATTATTATGGCATTGTTATTCATTGTAAAACTACGAATTGAAACTTTAAAAAAAGAGAAAGAAAAATATCTTAAACGTATACCCTTGCCGTTAAATGTTGCTACTAATTATTATGTAATTAAATGTAGCTGCTGTCTAAGGAAGGCTGTGTTGTGCTATACTAAATATATACATATATAAATATATTATATATTATTATTAAATATTATTATATTACATGATCATATTATATCAAATTGAAAACTTTCCTAAACTGAAACTGAAACTAGAAAAAAGATGATGAAGAAGAAAAAAATATATAATAGTGATGATGCTTAAGATGTTACGCGAGTGGTAACAGTAAATACTGTAAGTTGTTTATGAAAACAAGGTTATATGAAAAGACACGTCAATATTGTTACACGTCAACGAATTTTATTACGAAATGGTGAATATATTATAAGAAAAAAAAGGACAATGAAGAAAAAAAAAATAAATTCATGAATCAAAGAAAATAACTGAGAGGATGTTCTTGAGTCATAAATTATTTTTTCATATCAAAACAATTCAAAAAAAAGAATGCACTGATTCAACTTAATGGGAAAACTATAGAATCAGTCAACAATGATAAATGGAGAAATACAATGGTACATTCTGTACTTCATTTTAGCTTTTCGAGAGTAAAAATACTCTTGACGTGAACAAAAATTACTAATGCTACTAATTTATCATTATTATGCTCATACGTAATTATGAAACATATTTATAGTTTGAAAAAAAACTTCAAAAAATTCTATTGTAAAACTAGCACATTAAAGGACGACACTTCGATGTGTTTCGTGAGCTTTTCGATTTACCATTTTCAAGATAGGTCCTAAAGAGTTTCCGGGACCACAATCATAACTCACGGGGAACTCTGCATCTTTAGCTCTACAAAAATTAACCAAAGAGAAAAATAAGTAAATGCATACTCATACACACTTAAATATTTTAGATAAATAAACTAGTGAACACAAAATAGTTGAGTGAATTGAAGCTGAGAAATTTACCTTTGAAAAATAGCTTGAATAATTTGTTCCCATCTTAAACCTGTATATACTTGTTTTGCCAAATGCATTCGTATTTGTTTAGCAGCATAGTATCGATACCCAGTATGACAGGAGTAGACTTGTACTCTTGGATTATCAATTTGAAGTTTTGACAGGAAGGCTCTTAACGGCTCCGCAACAGGTCGCATTAATTCTGTATTATAGGCTGCTTTAGCTGGTAACCGCTTCACTTTCCGTAATTTAAAATCTTTGTAGTTCAATTCAATAAAGTCTAAGGCTTGTGTATTCCCTCCAATTATTTTACAATGAGGAAAAAGATAATTTGCAATAGAACAGATGGGAGCTTCTATGCGATACTCTCTCCGACACCATTCTTTTCCATAATTCATTGCATCTCCTAAAAAATATAAATTGAGTAATTTCAAATTAAAAGTTTAGAACAAAAAGGTACACGTTATAAATGAAGGTGGTTATAAATGATTACTACAAAAAAAACTCACCCAATTTTGAGTCTGCACCATATAAAACTAATGACAAGCCACCGGGTGCCATTTCTCCAGCAAGTTGCATTGCCTCTGACCGAATTTTGACAAGACGAACTGCATTTTCAAAAGTTAAGCATCCTGAAAACACTAAAGCTGAAATCTCTCCAACACCAAATCCGGCAGTTGAAATACAATTTTCAACAGCAAGTGGATCTGAATCCCGTAGTCTTTCTAGAGCAGCCAAGGATGCCACCATCACGGCTGGTTGTGCATATCTCATCTCAGAAAGCTTTTGCTGAGGTCCATTGACACATAGATCAAGTAAGTCAAACTCCAGAATACTACTAGCAATTTCATATAAAATGCTTATATGCTTCGGGAATTTTTTATGATCTCCACACATTCCAACATATTGTGTTCCCTCTCCAGGGAAAGTAATGACCTGAAAAATTAAATTTAAAAAGCAAAGTTAGTATTAAGTACCTACACCATTTAATGCTCATCATGTAATAAATACCTTTTAGAAAAAGAAAGGTAAACTTACTGTTGTACTCCTTGGATCTATTTTTTGAATAACTTCTTCGGGTTCTTCATCTGATTTGTTTTCCGTTCGGATTTCCTCAGGAACTCTTGTACCTTGAGTATACGGTCCAGACAAAAAGGGGTCCCCAATAATTTCAGTCGTTGGGGTCTCCTCGAAGGAAGCAGAACGTTTCAATATTTTCCGGATGTTGACTTTTGGCTGTAATTGTGGATCTTGACTGTTCACTTCATGTTCAAGTGATGATGGTGATGTTATAACTTGCTCTGCTCTGCTGAGATCATCTTTGTACCGAGACCCCCGAAGTCCTCTTCGTAAAAATGTTCCACCGACACTAGTCAAAGAATAATCTTGGACACTACCTAATAAAGATTTCAAATGATGACTACATCTCCACCCAATCATTTTTAATTGACCGACAGGATACTGTCAAAGGTCACGGATATAAACTTTCACAATTGTCTTTATATTTTTG
This sequence comes from Arrhopalites spinosus, assembly GCA_034700945.1. Classification (NCBI taxonomy): domain Eukaryota; kingdom Metazoa; phylum Arthropoda; class Collembola; order Symphypleona; family Arrhopalitidae; genus Arrhopalites; species Arrhopalites spinosus. The sequence goes on from JAQIVZ010001759.1 coordinate 22,566, forward strand.
TCTAGAATAAAATTAATTCACCGAATTTCTCACGCAATCAATCCTCGTTGCCAAAATTTTCAAATTTCCAGTTTCCGCCCAGAGCCCAACGTCGTCTAGACTATTTTTTTATAACATGAACAGAACGATGAGAATGAAATCGCAACTTTTTTATTGGTCATATCCAGCTTTTTGCTTTATTTTCTTTACAAATATACAAGGATTATAAGGATAATAATTGGAAATATTTTGAACAAGAGCCAGTACATATAATTTATACGTACACACAACAAGAAAATGTTTTCATGAGGGAATAATAATCTTGCGACCATAATTATCGTATAATTACTTAATTTTATATTGTAAACTTTTGTTGATTTTAATGAGAAAGTTCAGATTAGATTGTAAATGCTCTCTTATTTTTTCGGTGCACCTTTAAACCATTTTGGCACAGCTCCACTTGGAGCATGATTAACACGAGCTGTTGCTTCTGTTGACTCGGACGACTTGACATTAGCTACTGGTACGGTTTTGGTCTTGGATTGGACTGGACAAGGCAAGGAGGTGGTCGTATCGTGTTGAGCAGTAGAATGAGCTGTAGTGGTCATTGTTTCTGTAAGATTAGAGTTCTTGAAAACTTGCTCAGGGTCGGAGGCTTGACTATACACATCATCCCTTAGATACTTTTCTAGTTTTGCAGAGTCTGTACCAAAATAAACAATGGTACAACCAAGCAATTTGCAACCAAGAAGAGTCTTTGCTTCGTCCAATACTGTCTTTGGTGGCGTTGTGACTAGAATTGAAAGATGCAGCAGAAAATCATTAGTACTTTTTTCACAAAATCATACATGTATAACAAACTAATTAACTAATTGGTGTTGGTACTTACACAACTCAAATTGAATAGTTGGATCGATCATATATCGTCGGACGAATGTAGTTAAAGAATAAACCAAATCAGTCGTGTTGAAAGTTCCTTGTAACACAAATCGATCAGGAAATCTAATTCTCACCACAGTTTGAGGATGACATTTCAACAATCGGTCAGCTAGTGTCAACTCTTCATCTTGTCTTAGAGTATCTGTTAGTAATGGAGCTTCTTCTAATTCCTTTCTATAAATTAAAAATACATTCAAATCATTTTTATAATAAAATAATGGTTATGATTAAGTAATATTATTTAATTTATTATTCTTACACTTTTGTCCGGAGCCCACGGTAAATAGATTTAACGTCATTTACTGTGATATCAAAAAAATCATCCGGTTCATCTACATTATCCTTACGACTTCGAACATCGTCCAAATGATAGAGCATAGCATTATTTTCACCGAGCTGTAAAAGGACCTCAATATCAGTTTTTGTACAGTTTTTCTCTTAATGCAAGGTAATGAAAAAATTCACATTTAATTTTTTTTTTAAAAAAAAAGTGAAAATAAACATACCACCACTAGTTTGTCTTTGTCAGAATACGTGAGAGGTTTGTTCCGTTCCACATCATTACTAGGGGTCATATTGGTACTACTACTTCCTTCACTGATATCCATAAGCTCTTCCTTTTGCTGAACCTTATTTGATTTTATCTCTTCATTTTTTACTAAAACTGGTTCTTCTTTTACTGGTTTGATATCTTCTGGAACGTTCACACTATGAGACTCTGATATTGTATGCCCAGGTCCTTGAGTATCTAATATGCTGCTTTGAGATTGAGGTGGGGAGGTTATTATTGAGTTTGAAGACGGTCCACTGTTATTATTTGGTGAGCTTGAAGAAACATTATTGGAAGGCACAACACAGATTTTCTCGTTCACATTTGCCATTGGTATGGACATCACAGAACTGACATTGGCCTGTTGTTGTCCAACTTGATTCTCCTCTCGATGAAAAAATCGTATCACTGCACTACCATGAGTCAAGCCTAAAGCCTTAAGTGTCTTTTCTTGTAGTTGTTCTTGACCTAAAAAAAGTAAAAATAACATTCGTTATTTTGTGTCTAATGGGCGTATTCATTTTAAAAACAAATACCATTAACTAATACACTTACCAGCGATAGTTTGTCGCATATAATGACATACCGGAATCATCACTTTAGACTGCCCTTCTTCGTTTGACACGAGAATTTTATTACCCTGTGATTCCCAGTGTTGTAGAATATTCCATAAATTCTCTACAAAACAGAAAAAATCGTGAACAACATTCACTCATCATCATCATCAATCATGCAATTTTTATGTTACCTTCATGATGAAACTTATGTGTTAGCCGTGTCCCAGACTCCAATTGAAGACCCAAATTAACGGTTGAGTCTTTCAATTTTGAAGCATCAGAAACAGACAATAATTGTAAAACTCCGTTAATTGGTAAACCAGACTGTCTGATAGTGACATCATTGTCCAGTTGTTTTTGTCCAAACCTATGTATATAAATGTTAGTAAGTATTACTTTATAAATAAATAGTTTAAAAAAGGTTCATGAATCATGACTTACCAGAGTTGATAATCTTTTATCTCATACTCTTGCTTCTTACAAACTTCTTCAATAATCTATGAGAGAAATAAAAAATTTGACTCTAGATTCATAAGGAGATTAACATGAATTAAATTGGTCAAAAATATTTTTATTTACATTTACGATCGTTGTATTCAAATTAACTTGAACAATTTGCGTCTTTTTACGAGAATGAACGGTACGAGCGGCTGGGAGATTTACTTCAAATTCCATATGACCCAGAATCCGAGATGGTCTTTGATGTTGCATTATTGTAGGTCTACCGTTTGACACTGCTAAATACAATTAACTCTTTGATGTACTATTTTAATAAATTCTTTTTCTTTATAAAAATCTTAAAAATGACAAGACAAAAAATGGATGAATTTAGAGCCGTCAAGTATATCTGTGAGTTCATTCTGTTTTGTCTAATTCAAAAGTCCAGGAGCGGTATCAGAAATTTTAATTGAGATAATTTTTGCACTTAACATTAGTTTAATGATTGCTGAATCACGGACCTCCTATTAATAAATAATTTGTGTTTATCATGGGATTACAACTAAGCACACCAAATGTTCGATCAGATAATCTACTACTCCCCCCTGAGGTCAGTTTGATATCAAATTATCAATCTATGATTCTATTATTTATTGATTATTGAGAGCAAGGCTAATTCTGTATTAATTTGTTGATTATATAAAAGGTGGTGGAGAAAATTTTGGAACACATGAGTACCAGAGACAAGTTAATTTCAAGACAAGTCTGTTTGGATTGGAGAAATTTTCTGGATGATGACAATCAATTTACTGATGTTGTGGTGAAAGTTGAAGATACTGACGAACCACTCAATTTTTTTTCTGAATTTGGTTCTAGTCTAGTTTGGACAGGTTTTTCCTTTAAAAATGTTCAATTTTCAAAATACAGCATTTCGTTTTGGAATAATTGTGGCGACAGAATAACTCACATTGATTTCTACGGATGTACCTTTCCTCGTAATCATCCACAAACAGATGAGGTGAACATAATTAATCTACTATTATTTATCTGTATTTGCCATTCAGTTTTTATTCATGGTGTAATTTTTTTTGTTCTTAGCAAGATTTGCATAGTCAATGCAAAAATTTAAAACATTTAGGGTTAAGGCAATGCAGCCAGTATTTGATGATGGGTAAACTTTACTTTCATCTTCACAACTTTTTCTCCCTGGACAATTTAGAATCATTAGATCTATCAGAAAATCCGTAAGCATTACTTTCATGTGTGTACATATATGAAGTACTTGAATTTGTGGGAGTACACAAGCACTATGTGAAGTATTTTGATGTTACTCATTTCTTTATTTTTCGTTTAATTCTTTTTCTAGATATCTGAGTGACCATTCTGTCCTTAGCCTTGTGTACGTAACTTTTCCGATATGCTATCATTTACTTTTACGTTCTTTACACGTTTAAAATAAGTGTCAAAAATGAATGGCCTTTTTTCTGTATTAGTGTCAAGACAAAAAGACTCAAGTCACTCAATTTGTCGGGATGTAATGTTGCATTCACTTTTGCTGTCTTCAAGAGATTCTATCCAAAAGGTATTATATTTTATTATATTATCACAAATTATAATTGACTAAAAATTAAACAACATATTACCTGCCTGCCTTTAGCACCAAATGACAAACAATAATGAAAGCTAAATTTATTTCTTTTTATTTAGTTGAAAGTGGAGAAGATGTAGAGCTGACGGATTTTAGTGATAATGTTTTAACATTTCATATGATTCATCGTGCCTTCCTGTCAACACCAAAAGCTAGTTGCATGAGAGAATTATTGTTGAATGATACACGTGTCGATAAAGCTTTGAGCCTCATTATGGATCCAGGTACTTTAAAATTCACGGACTTACCTTCAGTTTACAGACATATAAAAATTGTTAATGAATAGTTGCAATGTTTTGTCCTGTTCGTTATAGCGTCCTATAAATGGGAGTCTATATGCTTAAATAAATGCACAGAATTAAAATCTACAGATCTGGTAGAATTTCTCGCGTGCCAAAAGACGATTCGCAAACTAGAAATTGGTATAATTACCTGAATTAATTAATTATCAAGCATTAAAATAAGTAATCTTTTTATTCTATTTGTTTGCGTATGTCTAGAAAGATCCAGATTACTACCTCGGGATATGCCAAATATTGATTTTACCAATTTAGAACATTTGGTAATCAACTCATGTGGGGAATTGACAAGTGTGGATTTTTTAGAAAAGATGCCCAATTTGAAATATTTTGATATGAGTACCTGTGCTGCAGTGAAATTACAACAGGAGAATTTTATAAATTGCAAATCGTTAAAAGTTTTGAAAATGAGAAGTTCCATTCCATTTTACGTAAGACTTCCTACAGTAGTAGTTTGTAGACGATGAATCATTGCAATATTATTTATTGATGTTACCCCTTTTTTGCTGCTTTTTTCATGTAGATGCTAGACGAAAATAATTCTCCGTTCGCTCCAGTACTCATCAATATTTTCAAGTATTTGATTAATTTGACGGAATTAGATGTCGGCTGTTGTGGTAGTACTATTTCTGATGACGTTATGCAAGGTGTAATAAGATACTTGCCTTTGCTGGAAGTATTGAAAGTTTGTAAAAGTAAAATTACGGATCGAGGACTGGCAGGGATGGAGAGTGACGAATTATTTGACTCTCGTTTATCTCCTCGCATGGTTTCTAACCTACGAGCTAATATTTTAGCAAGAAATAATAGTCTACCA
>JAQIVZ010001760.1:0-27775 GCA_034700945.1 Arrhopalites spinosus
CAAAATTACAATTTTGGTGCTCTTAAAAAACATTCTAAGCTTTGACGAGGGGAATGAGGTTTTCGAGCAGAGAGTATGTACTACGTTAAAAAAACATTTTCTAGCTTCTAGTGATTTGAGCAGGCTTGTCCTTTTTTACACTATTGCCCCACTGCCGATGGGAAGTTGTTGGAAACTGAATGGGAAATAAAATAGCAGGTGGATAATAGAAAGAGAGAGAGAGAGGGAAAGAGATACACTAGACAAATAAGGATACTTTTTCAATCTACTAAATGACCCCAGCCGCCCTATCAAATTAACAACAAGGAAGTAAAATCCTCGTCGAGACAGAATTTTCAACTCGGATTTTGCTCCAAAATGGGGGATATTATATTACAATTTACCTGCCACGTACCTTACTGTACAAAAAAAAAAGTTTTTTTATATCATTTTTTAAGCTCTACTACACAAAAGGGATCTCTGGATTTTTTTGGTTGTGTTGTTCTCTTTCCTTTTGATGTTCGATTAGTCAAAGTATTAATTTGAAGGGAGGAGAGTTCGAGAGAGTGTACAAAATTTTACATATGTGCCATCGCCATCGCAATCCACTCAAAAAATGAAACTACCTGGACCATTCCAATTTCCATCAAGAATAAAATGAATGAAATGTAACCAACATTGTACAGTGTATACATATTAATAGTAGTTACTCATCTTTAAGTTATAAGCTGAAATTGAACTGAGATTATTAGACGCGGTGACATACAAGATGAACTCAGATTTGATAAGTACTAAAAAAGCCAAGGCTTTTTTAACAACCTTTATAGTTATACAGAAAAGGAATAACTTTGAGTATTGTCCAAGAATACAAGTTAAGATTTGGAAAAAGTTTAAGTAAGAAAGTAAAATGACGTTATGATGATAAATGTTTGAAACTCTTAACGAGAAAGAAAGGGAGAAGGGGAATTCTGTCGAGATCGTAATAGAGCCGATTTATTTTCCGATTTATTTATTTTCCATCAGTTTAAAAACTAAGTAGTTTTTCGTACCTTTACTCTGTACTCGTACACTTTACGTTAAGTTTCTTAAATGAAACAAGAACCAAAAGAAACTTTTTTAATAGTTTCGTATTATCGCCATCACTCACTCATCCTCTGAACATTCTCTGAAACCCCTCCACTCTTCATGAATGACATTTTCGGGATGAATTTTTTTCAAAGTTAAAATTAATCATCGTGAGCGAGTTTTCGGAAAAGTTGCTTCGTGAAAGCTAGAGCTTTTTGGATTTTGAAAAAAAGTCAGTTTTTCCTTATTACAATTATTAGTGACTATGTATTATCCACATTTTTTGGGACTTTTTTTTCTCATGCCTCTATCTGTACATATACACCTGTTGTACATATGTAATAAGATCAAGACCTTAGCTAATGCATAAATTGAATTGCTCAGTGAGAGGAAGGAGCAAGAAAAGAAGGATTCAAAATTCTCTCTCTCTCTTGACTCTGACCCGGCCAAGATGAGAACAGGTGTGCTGAGAGAATTTGTCCAGAGAAATATTTCCTCCTATCGAATTTATATGGTGTAACAACAACTAAGGGGATACAAAATAGTACAGAGAGAGAGTGTGTATGTATACAATTGAAACGAGAATGGGTATAGGAAATATTCTGGAGAAGCTCGACACACGAGAAATTACATACTCATTATTATGTGGATTAGACTTGAAGGGAGCCAGAAAAGATACATACCCACCATAACCCGTTGTTCTTGTACCTCCTAGACCCATTGGAGTCTCAAATAAGTACTCATTTTTTTCATCCATCTTCCTTCAACTATTAATATGAAAGTTTTTGTGGAAAAAATCAAGTGGATGATTGTATTGCGTGTTGTCCCACTAATAATTTTTTTTCATCAAACCCCTTCTCTCCCTTCTCCATTTTTTTTTACTGGAGAAATATTTTGATATCTTTCTGCTCCTCTCTCTCTCTCTCTCTCTCAAGCTATAATCTTCTTATTGAGCCTCTGAAAATATATGGCAACCCGCAACCCGCCCACACATGTTGGATGAATAATTGAGGAAAAATGTTTAAACAAAGATTTAAGCACCTATAACTCCTCAACTAAACTACCCTTGAAAAATTCCAAAATATTGCTCTCTCTATCTGTCAGTGTTACTTTATTTTCTTATATAAAAAAATCCATCATAAAAAGGACTCTCTCTCTCTCCATCCCTTGATCACTTGACTTGTAACATGAAGAATTGAAGAATGTGTACAGGGAGAGAGAGAGAGAGAGATTGAAGAGAGAGGAGGACTGAAAAAAGATTTTTTTGGGGAGAGGGAGAGGACTAAAAAAAATTGAAACAACTTCTGAGTCGAGTGCATTGTGCATACATTTATCTACTGTTCGGAGGTGCACATTTTGTCAAGGCCCTCCAGATATTTTTATGGATACGGTTCCGCCTCCATTTTTTTTCTTTTAAAAGACGTTTCTGATTTCCCCCATTCTCAACATAGATAGTGATATATGAGTCTCGATCAAAGAAGACTCAAGCCACAAGGAAAGGAGCAGAAGCTCCACGCAGAGGAGATTTGAGCTCAGCTCTAACACTAACACACACTCACTCACTCATAAAAATAATATCTAAATCTTTCTATTCCCCTCCCTCTCTCTGAAATTATTACACAAATTCTCATATAGGTAACTATCTTAAAGAGTTGTCCAACATAACAGGAGAGAAATTTGAAATTTAAAGAATTCCAGTCCTTTTAATTGTACAATTAATTGTAATAACATTTTTTATAATAATAACAAGAAACAGAATTTATTTTTGGGGAAAGTGAAAGAGAGAGGAATTTTTTCTATGGGAGACTGTCGGAGCCCAAAATTGTTGACCGATAATCATTTAAAATAAAAATGTGTACATTTATTAACATTTCATATTATTTTAAACCTGTTTTTTTACTATTCTTAGAGTGTACTATTTATATAAATATTAGACAAAAAAAAAGTTTCTATAAAAGTTTATCCTCTGTACGTTATGGAAGAATTGATCAAAGTGAATTTAACATGACGTTGTCGTGAGTGGAGTTGGAGTTTGTGTGTGTTCAAAAAATATTTTGGGGGGAGACTGTAGGAAATGGTATGGTGCCCATGTTAAAACTGGGAGGCTCACAGTCACAGACAAGAAAAAAAAGGTCTCTGAGATGGTGGGCTGGAGTTGGACAGTGTGTTGAATATTGTGGATGCAAAAAGGAATTTATTTTGGTAGTATCTGTACTTATTGGAAGAGTTTTGTAAATAAACTGAGGAAAACATTGAAGAATTCCGATTTGGACATGATGAAAGAGAGAGAGAGAGAGGGAGAGGGAGAGAATAGAGACAGAGATAGGGAAAAAAAGAGTAGAAATCACTGATTGTTGTTTCATAGTTTTGCTTGGTGAGTCCTTCGCCAATCGAGTCTGAGTTGAAGGAGTCGTAGAGAATAGGATTTTTTGAGACTGGAACGACCCATATAAATTCACAGTTGTCTATTTAACATGAAAGATGAGAACCCCCGATGAGTGAACTCTTGACTTCCCGCGGTCTCTTGTTGCTTCAACAATATCATCTCTCCCACCACCATTTCCCCACAGAGTTATTTGATTATCAAACTTATTGGAATTTTCACAACAAATTTATGCATACCAAACCTCTCTCTCTCCGGAAATACTGACGGCAGACTCAACCGCAACTCCAACTTTTTTTTAGTCTTTAATCCCCTTTTAAATAACTCGTATAAATCCTACCACTCTTTTTTCTCCAAATATATTTTATTTTACATGGCAAACCTTATAGTTCCTCTACATTTATTAATTTTCTCTTAAATGCCAGATGCCAGGGACACCCTGTACATAAAATACAGATAGTAATGTACATTTTATTGTAGTCTTTAACTCTGCATGAAACATAAAAAAAATCCCTATACATGTATCCTGTACATGTATTTATATAAATAATCTTGTCTGAACAGAATGGCATTTATCTTTTTTCAGAAAAATGTGTCTTCACATTTATTTACATTTCTACTTTCATTTATGTACATATATGTAGAAAGAAGATGGACATAAAATAGCAACATAAAAAATGAGAAAATCTCCAAAAATAAATCCTACAATAATGTTCATTTAATTTTTTGCGTAAACTCCAAAAACTGTACAATGAGGGACTCTTTGAATTGAATAATGTGATAAAGTAGACATTCCAATATTGTAAATTGAATGAAGGGCTTGAAAATGATCCCATAAAATATCAAGTGGGAGCTTAAAAATAGAGAAATAGAATTGTGGAATGTTTTCTTGTCAAAGAATAAAAAAGTTTTTTTGCCCCCATCCAAAACAACCATTGACTATTATAAGAGACTATTCACCCTCAAAAAAGGCGTAGCGTAGTTCCATTGACTTTAAATCACTTAAGTAAACAGGAGAAGGGAGCAAAAGAGAGAAAAAAGAATCTTTTTGAGTCTCTCTCTTTCTCTTCACCTGAGACAAAATAGAATCAGAATCAACCCAAGGATGAAATGGAGCAGGTAGACAGACAATTTCACAGGTCTATCCTTCCTACTTCAATCATGTACACTGTATATATATATATATATATATATATAATACAGGTATTTCTTTCATCTAGAAATACATCTCTAAATTTCTATCTCATCTCATTATGTACATAAAACTTATATAAGTTCCACCTGCCAACAACAAGAAGATTGAAGAATTGAACTTCAACTGCTACCATTGCCATTGCCTACTGTCTCTACTGACTGCTCTGAAGAGGTAGAGGAATTGCAAAGTAAGATGTAGAGAAAAAAATAAAAAGATAATGATTTTACGAGTACGAGGGCTCGTACTCTCCATGTTGATGTATCATTGCATGTATAAAATTACATTTTGCCAGTTTTGTAACGTAAATTGCATCCGCGATCACCGTCTGAACCAAGTCGTCAAGTAACGAATGGAAGAAAAAGATAAAATTGTACAGTGTACATGTATGATATTTCATATATATATTAGTAGCTGAATTGAACAAGTTTTCTCTCTCTCTCTCTCTCTCATATAAAGAGAGAGAGATGAGACCATGGTGGTTTGGGGATGGTAGTTTTATACAAGTAAAAGCAGAGTGAAAATCTTCCATATCCCATTTCAATCTGTCAGCCAGTAAAGTAGTTTTGTGTAAGTAATGTAATATAATCACCATCTCTCCCTTCTTATTTCCATGTTCGAATCATCCTCCAACCTTGTTTCTCTCTTGTAAGTGGAACCATGCAATCCAATTTTCATTTTAGTCAAAATAAATGGAGGGATAGTAACATACTTAATATTTTGTAGAGTGGCTTTTCATTTTCTGAGGTACTTGTGAACACACACACACTCTCTCTCTCTTTCTCAGTTAGACATAAAAAAGTAGAAAAAAATAAATAATAATACTTCCAACAACAAGGAATGAGGACATTATCTATGTGTTAATTCAACAATTCAACCATACCCCGTCTTCAATCTCTCTCCCTCTCTCTCTCCATCTTTTCATCTTCATAAAAAAATTGTTTACTCTCACGCGAAATCTGTTAGCTGTCAATTTCTTAGCTTTAGTTAAACTAACAATCTAACAATTGAAAACAATTCATTTCTCTCTTTTTTTATGACAATGAATAGAAAAGAAAAAAACTCGATTCAAAACTGGACAAACTGTATAAATTTTAGGTAAATAATAGACCAACCTGTGGTACAATGACAGTATGAAATTCACTTTTTACATTTTCATTTTTGTACGCACTGTATCTGTACAGATTAAGAGTACGCATAATTTTGGAATGTCACATTTAATACTATATCATTATTTTGCAATAAATTCCACATGAGTCATGACTCATGAATCTCTCAAAAAATGTTCAAAAATGTGGATTTTGTGTCATAGTGTCTTTATGTCTCTTTTTTAGTCAAAATTATGAATTAAATAAAAAAAAAGTTAAGGTGTGAGTAAAATAATGCAAAAAAGTCAATAAAAATTGTGCACAAATTCCATCTGCATTGCCAATAATATTGCAAGAAGTCAAGTAAAGTAAAGCCCAGAGGAGATGAGAAAAAGTAAGAAAGTGTATGTACTATAATGTACATGATGGGAGTAAGAAATGGGATGGGAAAAAAACGGTTGAAATGATTGAAATGAATTATTTTGACTTGCACTTTATGAATGATGTCGATTAACAGGCTGCAGAGGGGGGTCTTGAAGTTCCTTTTTATGTATAAGTATATGTTTTCATTTTGGTTACCATGAGGAATAGCGCTACGGTTTAATCGCAAATGAAACTCAAGCTGGTGAAGCGAGCCGATAATCTGAAACCCCAAAATTGGGTTTTTAACCATCCAGTTGAAGTTCAAGTGGATCATCCCATCAAAAATGAAGGGGAAAAAAGGGAAACGAGGCAAAAAGTACAGGGCCACCGTCGTCATCATTTAAAACTTGAACACGACTCTCTCTCTCTTGTTGTCATTTTGTCCCCACAAACTTTGCACGCCCAAGTTAAAACCAGCAGGCTTTTGTCACTATGTATCTATTTGTCCATGTAGTTCATGACACACATCATCATATCATCATATGTTGATGGAGTGTGTGTGTAGTGGACGACGTAATAGTTGACAACTGTAACAAGAAGAGAAGGCTTGGAGAGCAAGCAAGCACACATTTCAATTTGTTTAGCAATTCAACCAGAAAATAAGCAAAGCAAACGCTCATTTTGTTGTTGTTACTCCTCCTCTGTCACTCTTTCCTCCAAACGACAAAACTTAATCATTTTTATTAGTCTAGTGCTTAGTCCTAACCTTCATTAATTTTAAGGCAGACTTTCTGATTTTTTCAAAAAAAACTCTCTCTCTCTCTCCTACAGACACGCATCATCTTGCATTTGTCAAAATTGAGACTGATGCGTCTCGTCTCCTCAATTCTTTTTCTGTATTTTGTCAAGTTTTTTTAGCCCATTTTTACCCCTTTAATTCACCGTAATGTGTACACTGTGCACTGTACACATGAAGAATTGAAGGGAAGCTGAGGAATATCTATTTATGTGTTGGTTTCATGTGTTACCAGCATTATTGCTATTTTAAAAAATTATGTACAGATATGAATGAGGGAGTTGGGAGAAAAAAAAGAAGAAATAAGTCAAAGTAAAAGTAGCACCCGTGTTCAGCCCACAAACAAAGTTAAAGTCAAAGTAAAAAGAAAATGATCAACTTCTCTCTCTCTCCAAAGTGATAATTGGTGAGTAGAACAGAAATAAATAAATCTTGCGTCTACATTAGGGACTCTCTCTCTCTTGTATTTGTACCGAAGACTTGGCAATCCATTACCCATGCAGTCCGTGTATCTGTACATGTACAAAATGTATATACAATTTTGTATACATCACACACACTGTCTGACTCTTTTTTTTATAAGCCTCCTCCTCCTGTATATATTATAACACACAGAGAATCTTTCTGGCTTGTTTTGGAACCGCAGCATTGCTCCTCGTCGTCTCATTCATTGTCAGCATACTCTGTTATTAAAAATAATATTTAAGGAACTAAATACTAGGTTGTAGAGTTTTAACTTGTTGGATTCCTATTCGTAAACTTTTTTTTTCTTCTTGCCAATGCCCGGCATTACATTAAGATCGGCTTGATCTTGTAGAGGTACTCACTCATACATTCTTACATTATTTTTATATACGGACATTGACTCAACCTCCTTTCACAAGTCAAAAAAAGGGAAGGCGTAGAAAAAGAAGGAAATTTTTTTTTTCTCACATTATATTAGTCTCTATTCTAATGGGTAAATAATATCATCAACCATTATAAATTCTTTATATGATAAACTTTTGTATAAAAGTCAGAGACAGTTAATAACATTAAGATGGCAGCTTAGAGAAGGAGAGAGAGAATTCCACGTAAAAATAAGCGGAGTTAAAAACAACTCGTGTGTATGAAAGCTTAATAAAGTATTTATGAAGACATGGTTAGAATTAATGAAGTCTTTGTTGTTTGAATGATACGAGTAAATGTAAAAAAAGGGTACATGAGAAAAAAAGTGCTAATTCGCAATCTTGGTCTTGCTCCCTCCCTCCTGACTCACACGCTCTTTACTTTATATTCCTTTTTCAGACTGATAAATTTTAACTCTGTTTTTTAAACACTTTTTCTCTTTAATTTCATGTTTTTTTCATCTCTCTCTCTCTCTCTCTCTCTCTCAAGTTACTTTATGTGTATCATGATAGTCGTATTTGAATGTTTGAATAAAATTGACTAACAATTGGTAAAAATATTTTATGCCGTGTTGGCTGTTTACTGAGAAAGAGGTATGGAGTATGGCTGGCGGTCTTTTATAACCTCCTCCTCCTTGTAGTTGTTTTTTTTATCTCTTGTGTATTGTACTCGTATAGACAGTAAAATTACTACTATTATTTTAAAATAGGAGAAAAAACTATTTTGCATACATTTGTCTCTCTCTCTCTTTTCTTTGTAGGGATAAATATTCAGTGAGTACTTGATGTCATAAATGTTTTGAAAATTTGTACTCATTTGTTACATTGTAATGGTTTGCAGTTTTTTTGAGTCTTTTTATTTTTCATGAAAAGGAAGAACTCAAAAAAATTAGAGTCAAAGTACAGATATTTAACACACAAAAGTCTCCACGTTCCTTTTCTTATGAATCGTGTCATGTTTGTGCACACAACACATACAAGAGACTATAAGTAAAATAATAGGGCTTTTCTCTCTTAGTACAGGTAAAATTTAAAGTGAAAATGTGAAGACAAGTACTTGAAGAATATAAAAATGTGTACAAATTCATTTTTTTAAATAAAATAATAAAAAGAAGAATTTAAAAAAATATTTCTCATGCCTATTACTTTTATTGTAACATTTTACAAATGTTTTTTTTTTCATCAACATATGAGACTCAGTGCAATATTTGTAGAGAGAGAGAGAGAGCTGTTCAAAAATTCTCGGTGGTATGCTGAAAATAAAAATAAATGTGTTGTGTGCTACATGGTACAGTACAACATGACATCAAAGCCTTATTGGCTTTAAACAACGTGTCGTCTTATCATCATAAGACCGCTCTCCCTCTCTCTCTCTCTCTCTTGTTTCAACCTACGTATTTATTACCAACTGCTTACGTACTTTTAATTACTACTTGTCTATCTTAACTCCATCCATAATGCCACGGCGTGAGAGGAATTTTTATCGGATTTTTACTAGTTTTGATGTTCAAGCCCCATGTATTTAACCACACCACCAGACCCACCGTCTCATTCAACTATCCTCCCCACAACCACAAGCTCCACTCCTCTCTCCCTGTTTTTTTTTGGCTTTGGCATACAGCTCCAGTTTTTCCTCCTTTTTTTAGAAAGATAATTCCATATCCAGTGTATCATGTACACAAATGGAGGGATGAAAAATCCTTTCTTGTGTCTTTCCTTTTTTTCATTGACGTTAGACATTGTGCGAGTTGTGTACATATTTAAATTATTTTTTTGAAATTTTGTGTCTGTACAGATACCTCTACAAAAAAACTGAAAAAATATTTGACATGTACGTAACATTTCATGTAACAGACAGAGAGAACTGTATGAAAAAATAATGTGTGGAATGTACACTGAAGAGAGAGAGAGAGAGACATTATGATGAAAAAAAGTTTTGCAGGATCCAGCATCACATGATAAAATAATAAGGTAGTAAAACATTATTTTATGAAGCACGAAACTTGGACAGACAATAGTGATGATGATTGCCAGCATTTAATTTTCTACAGTTGATGAAGACTCTATAAAAGAGAGGAGGGGGTACCTCTCCATTCCCAAACATTTAAGTCTAATCTATTCTTATTGTTATTATTATTACCGTGTCATTATTGTGAGCTTTTTTTCTACTCTTCTTCTCCTTATTGTTGTTGTAGAGCTACAACTGTGGATAAAATACTTTAGACTTCAAATCCCACATTATGATGTCTCTCTTTTCTCAAATCATAATTTGTATCTAATTTTTTTCTATGTAAAGCTCAAGCTTGAGATCATTCAATTGATTTTTCCAGTGGTTCCCCCATTTTTTTGCTCTCATTCTTTTTTAAATAGAACTCACCTTTTTTTCTTCTTTATTCTTTGAAAAGGAAGATAAAACCTGAACGGAGGTTTTGCAACAATATTTCCTCCTTATGGCCAATTAACTTTTTTGAACTAACTCAAAACAATTTTTTTTAAATGAGGATAATCGATAAGTATACAATCTGTAGGAATAGATATAAAGTAGAATGTTGTGCAAATGATCTGTATAATAAGGGGAATATGTAAGAAGATTTATTCTCAATTTTTTAACAAAATGTAATATGATAGTCTTATTATTATACAGTTTATACACACAATGTAGACACAGGCACAGCTTTAGAGATAAATTGATCAAAATGATTTTTATGAAAGAAGATCAGCCTCTATAGAAATTCGCTTGGATGATTTGATAAAATGATTTGGGAATTTCTAAAAAAACATGTACCACACACACAATTTCATTGTTATGACATGTGTAACTAATACCAAGAGAAAAAAATGAAGTAGTACAATATAAACATATCACTTCTATTACAAGTTAATGAGATGTGATTGAATTTCAATAGACTTTAAAAATTTGAGCTACAAAAAAAAGGTTCAAAAGCTAAATTGTTATCTCTGTATAATATTATTTGATCAATAGAAATCTGATTTGTCTTATTTATGATCTTCTTTTCTATTTTTAATATTTTAATCTAATGCAAACATCTTGACAGCAATCTTTTTTTTGCAATCTTGATAAAGTCTAAAATAAATTATATTTTGCATAGACAAATTCAAAAAATTATTGTCCCATAAAATACAAAACTTTTCTTGTTATATTCTTGTTATATTTTTGTACTAGGAGACTAGCGTCCAGTGCAGAATTTTGAACAGCAGAAAAAGGAAATTATAATCAAAATGCAGATAAATGAAGATTCAAATAACTGTAGCTATCTTTGATCACTGCCACTGACTTGTGGTTTCATGATTTGGGACAATGTGGACGTTGGAGAGTTGAAAAAACTCAACGTCAAATTTTAGTCTTAGATTTTCCCATAAGAAGATGGATCAAAGACAAAAAAAGGATAAAAAGGGGGATGCTTATTCTCCATCTCTAGAAGGAACATTCCTACAAAGCACAAGATGTGTAGACTGTACAGGATACAAGACAAAAGTAGTGGCCATAAACAGAAATTGAGCAGCGGTGAATATTGTGCCTTTCTTGTCATCCAAATGTAAAGGGAAGGAACAGTAGCATCATAGTTTAACTATGAGTTCCTCATGACAAAAAAATACGCTCATGTTGCGTGACAAATTGTCAAGACATCTTTGACAAATTAAGACTTTGCCTAAATAGACAATATAAAACGGGAAAAAATCTCCTCTCTCTCTCTCTCAAGCCAACCAGATAAAAACCTTCTGGGAGAATGTTGACTGTATATTTCTATACACATGAAATATATTCATGTACATGTTGTGTATGGGTACCTTTGTGTATAAATTTAGACATAGTAAACACACTATATGTATTTTATCATGCTCTCTTTATGTATCTTGTTGCCGAAACCAAAGTATAATACACTGCCATTTATCTTGCTCTGATCCGAGCCTCACTCCTGTCACAACTCAAACTCTATTCTAAAAAGCTATTTCAAATCTTCATCTCTCTCTCTTTCTCTCTTGTATACAAAATCATTTTAGAAAACGTGTCAAAAATTTATGAAAACTGACAAAAATTTAACAAATTATTATTTGTCCAAACTCCACAACATATAAAAGTAAATAAAAAAAAATTTCTTGTGAAAAAATGAAATATGGATTTAGTACTAATTATTTTATACTGGTGTAGTTAACTAATTGGCTTCATGTGTTGGAGATATACGAGGCCAGCATAAAATTCCCTTACACCTTCCGCTCAG
Organism: Arrhopalites spinosus; assembly: GCA_034700945.1. Lineage (NCBI taxonomy): Eukaryota > Metazoa > Arthropoda > Collembola > Symphypleona > Arrhopalitidae > Arrhopalites > Arrhopalites spinosus. Next base: position 11,995 of record JAQIVZ010001760.1, read on the forward strand.
AGAGAGAGGGAGAGAGGAAGTGGTTAGTAAAGGAGTGAGTGATGGATGGAATAAAGAAATTTAAAATTGACCCTCTAATAACAATAATAATAAATAAGTCTAGTAAATGGAGTCTTTTTATGTTCTTACTCTTGCCTGTGGCCGTTCAAATAGTAGAAATGGAGGACCCTTTTAACAAAATGTGTTAATTTGGTAAATTGCACTCAAAGACCAAATAAAAGCATGGGAAGAATATTACATGATTACTAGCTATGAGTATGAGCTCCCTCAATGATGATGATATTATTATTTTTTCTTTTCTCTCTCTCTTTTTTACAAATCTCTCTTATATTTTGTTTCATTTAAGTTTGTATTTGAGTGAGACAGTCGAAGAGAGAGAGAGAGAGAGAGGAGCAGTATGAGATTTAAAACATGAAACCGGGTTTGAGGACAAATAGGGCAAACACAGAGATACTTATATCGAACATTGTAGGCAAGCGAATACAGAAAGGTTTGGGATGGTTGGGATGAAATAGGAACAAAACTAAATGCAATAAAGATGTTAGCAGATGTGATGCTTTGGGCTATAATGCCGAGATGAAAAAAAAGTCGTTTTAATCCTAGCGTCTGTCTGTTTCTATGTGTGCGGATAGGCTTTCTCTCTCTCTCTCTCTGTGAACGTATTTTGGAGACCGAAAAAGGATTTTCTCGTACTCCTGTGGTCGTCATATTGTTACTTGTCTATGTACTCTCCAACTTTCGTTACTCATCCATTCCCCAAAAAACTCTCTCATATTTTCTACTCTCTCTCTCTCTCTCTACATCATACACACATACACTTTCTATAGGTTTAACAATGACAATATATTGGAAGAGGACTGAGAAGAGCATCTTGACAACGAAAAGACGAGTAATTTTTTTATAGAAGATTTTCTTTTGAGATTTCTATGCTTTGAATAGTTTATCAGTCGATAGGTGAATTCAATAGCTAACTATATATGTACATACAATATATTGATAAAAAAATGTAGTGTATTTTCATAGACTCGAAATCTTACTCTAAAAAAAGAGATGGAAGGAAATTTGAACAAGAATAGGCAACCATATATAAAGCATAGCACCCTCACCTCATATCTGTAGAGTATACAAAGAACCTATAAAAGATTGAGCAGACTAGACTAGACGATAGTATTTAATAAGCATATTTTGAGTCTCGTGTGTCTACATTTATAAGCTGCATGTGTATAAGTCTGTCTATATATAACAGAGAGAGAGAGAGAGAGAGAGAGAGAGAGAGAGAGAGAGAATTTGTATTTGAATGAACTTCTTGCATTTGTTCAGTACTGTTTTCTATCCTGTAGTGAGGTAGTTGTTGTATAGACTTCATCTCTCTCTTTGTCTAGCAGAGAGAGAGAGAGAGAAAGACTAAGAGATAGCGAAGAGGAGAGTTTGATACGATATGATATGCCTCAAGGCCTGGTTTATTCACAAAAGGGGAGAAGAAACATCCTGATGATGAGATCCCTTTCACAAATACACAAATTTTGTCCCATCATTTTTTTCCATGGTGGCCCAACAACGTATAATAACGTTCCAGTTCTTCTTCCAACTGCTCCTACACACTCTCATTTTTTTTTGCTAAGCCAACCATGTATCTGTATGAGTACTACGTTCAAAATTGTAGCGTGGAGTAAAATAAAAGAAAAAAAGTAGAATTATTGTAGAGAGAGAGAGAGAGAGAGATGCAGCCACATCTTTTCATATTGTAGGGGAAAAAATAGAATTTTGTCGCAACTTTTTTTATTTATTCTTTTCTCATCATATTATTCTTCTATGTAGAATGCTCAGATTGTTGATTTGAATTTACTATCCAGTTAGAGAGAATTTACTACAGAATATTCTTACAATGAGAGAATATCAAAATGAAAAAGGAATTTTTTGGGTAAATGCTTCAGTGAGATTGTACAATTTGTAAAGTAGCAACTAAGTGAGACGTTAAAATGTTTTTTATTGTGAGATTGTCAGAGTGGAGAGAATTTTAAACAGAGTTGGTGGAGACAAGTAAAAAAATAATTGTGTGCTGTTGTACCAATGTTAAAGACAAGATTTTGGAGCATTGACCAACTGTAATATTATAATGACAGTTGACAAAGTCAAGCCATTTTCTTTTTTATAAAACATGCAACCATTGTAGAAATCTTTTGCAATATCATCCACACACAAAGTACATACCATAATGTTTAGGGTATATTAGTAGCAGTAAAAAATAATTGAAAACGAATCTGGAATTAAAATTTAAGGCTTAACGGGAAAAGTTGGAGAAAATTCTTTTAAGATTCTTCATAATGAGTCTCTCTATGTACCTCCTGTGTGTTTCATAATAAAGAGAGAGAGAGAGAGAGAGAGAGAAGAGTCACAAAGTTTGATGAACAAAAAAAAAGTTTTTGTTTAGAAAGTATATATTGCTGTCCTCTCCCCCTCCTCTCCTTTATCCCTCGTGTCTTTAGTACAGGACTAAGTAGTTTGTCTGGTATAGAAAAGAGTTGAAAAGTTAAAAAAAGGGGAATTATTATTTTTATGTATGACAATAAAGTGGATGGAGTTATGTACAGATAGACTGAGAAAATAAATGATGGACAGCGAATTTTGAAAAGTGGGCGATAGTAATGCAATTTGTCACAGCGGCGGAAGATCGATGTCGGAGCCAAGAGGAGGGAGTCTCCTCATCTATTGTATTGTGGGTCGCCGCATCTCTCAATCAGAGCCCACTGCAGGGTGACAATCATCATGCCTCATATCAAGACCTCGTTATTGCTTCTCATGGTGAGCTCCTCTTTAAACATTGACTATATATACATATATATATATATAGTCATGTATTTTTATACAGTTGAAAGAAGACGAGAAGAGACTCACACAATAATTCATATCACATGCTTTACTTTAGAATGGCCCTCCGTGTCCCTGTTATTTTTAAAGTCGCTTTTTAATGAAGAATGCCTGTAGCGGTCACACGACTCGACCTCCAAGCATCCTTCCCTCAAATCAAAACGTCCCTTCCGCACACACACAAAAATATAATATCTCTCTCTCTTCTATATATTTACACATGGAGAGTACTCTCTCTCTCTCTTTTAATAGAGAAAATAATATAGTACAGTTTTTTTCCTTGTCAGTTTCTCCGTCTTGTTTCAAACATAATATTTTACTGTTATGCTCTTTACAACTTTATACTACTTTGAGATGTTCGATTAAAGCTTACTCTCCCCCTCCTCTTTCTATATGTGATTTTTTTGTATAGGAAAAAAAGAGACTCTAAACGAGAGAGAGAGAGAGGAGAGCTTACACCACCACCGTCATCCACTTGACTGCAGAGGTTCTCTCCCTTTATTATCTTTACCACAAACCGTCATTCATCCATAATATTATCTCCTCTTCCTCTTCTGGCTTCATGCCATCTCTCTCAATTTCACATCTCCGACCTCCGTTAACGTTATTTACTCTCAGCAAAAGATCAAAATTATCCTCATTCCATGAATATTCCAATAATTGTTCAGCCCCCTATGTACAATATGTACATACCAAGTCATACCTTTAGTCTGTATTTATAAATGTATTATAAAGATATTGGAGTTTGTAATATTTAATTTTGGGAATTGGTAACATGAAGCCTCTCGTCTCTGTATTTGTAGGAGTGGAGATTGTCAAGAGTTTTGTACACGGTAATGCAATAAAATGTAAATGTAAATGAGTTGCGCCAAAAGATCACACAGGTTTTTGTTTAGCAACATGAATCGACCATCAAAAGACCGTCGTCTGTGTTGTGTCTCTCATGGATTAATTCGTATGCTTTACATAAATCCCCCTCTACAGTCTCTCTCTCTCTCTGTATAAAATACACTGGATCTCGATAGTTAAGGATCAAATTGTTTACATTATGTTTCCATCATACAAACACAGTACGAGTGATTAGCCTTTAGAGTGGTCTGGAGAAGGAAAAAAATGTCCTTTGAAAAAAATGGTGACCGAGTGGTGAGGATTTGAATAAAAATTCATTGTTACATTTTGACAAAATACAGAGAAAAAAAGAGAGGGAGGATCATCTTTTTACAATAGAAAATACAAAAATATTGAGTTTTTTTTCATAATAGAAAATATGACATAGATATTCATACAATAAATATTCTTTTTTTATACTTGTCATTTCAAGTAGTATCTCCATTATTTTAGATGATCATACGGGCTATTCCTATTCCCCGTACATAATAATTTTGGAACTACATCAAAATGTAGTTATTGTTGATTCCTATAAGCTGGAGATCAGTTTGTCCAGAGTTGGAGTGGGAGTTGGAGTGGGAGACTTGAACTGTATGGACATGTTTGTAATATGACGACAATTGATTGAGATGATTTTTATGATAAAGCCAGTTGTTTTTCACTCTGTCTTATTTCATGCATGGCATGAAAAACTGCATGTTTGGTTGGTCTGTGTGTGGTTTATGGAGACTTCTCGACACACATGAAGAGGGAATGGAAAATTGGGTATTACGATAATTGTAATGAAGAGTTGAATGAGCATTTTTGACAAACACCTTTTTCAGGTGTAATCGTCCATGAAAAATCCCCTCCCGACCCGATGCCTGTCTATTTGCACTTGTGTCTATGAGCTCATGTGTGTGTGTGTCTCTCCTACAATTCCACTTTTTTCCAACCCCTCTCTCTCTCTTGGAAGGGACAAGGGAACATAAATATACATAATAGAATTCCTCCTTCGTTACTTCATTTTCCTTTGGTCTGACTGGAGTGAAACAACCCATGTCGTTTTATCTCTCTCATATAGTATACCTCTCTGTATACACATCTCTTTTTACTAGTCACTATCACTCCTTCATAGGGTAAACAAGTTCCACTCTCAGAGAGAGAGAGACAACAACGTGATAGCAGATGATAGAAGAGACGCTCTCTCTCTCTCGATAGTCTTTTTTGTTTGGTTCTTTAGATTGAAATGTCACCCACAGTCAGTGGAAGAACGCGTAAACATCACCTCGAAGAGACACGGGAAGCCATTAAATTGAAAACCCTTTGAGCTGGACTACCTTTTAGTTCAAGCCGGTCTTATCTTTCTGTTTTACTCCTTTTTTTCCACAAGACAACTCGCTCAAGCACACTGTTAAAGCCTACACACAACAATCCAATACACACACACACACATACGGCTATTAAATTTTCTAGACTAAAAAATCATGCATGCAGTTGAACATCTCTCGCATTTCACACACACACATTGATTAGTTGCCGTTTGCCGACTCCAGTCGACTGCAGATGGGAAAGTATTTATGTACATGTACATATGTGGTGAATATATCACACAAGAGAAAACTATAGAAGACTAGAACCACTAGAGATATACACGTGAAATTTTCCGTGTCTTTAGTTTCATTCATTTTATTCTGCCCACATTTTAATGACTTACTGTAGCTAGTAAACTTTTTTTTTCTACTCTCAATTCATTCATTCTTTACTTTTTTTATAGTGTACATACCTATAAAATGGTATGTACGTGTAGTGGGGAAGAGTACAAAATAACTTTGAAAATATTTCTTTCTCAGAGAATCATCATCCATTAGATCAACCTTGTAAAGTATATAGGGATCAATCAAGCTCTTTTTTTATGGATCGTGAGTCGCATAAAAAATAATTAATTCCTCTCTCCAGTTTTTCAACTTGGGGAAAACTGGAACGACGTCTATTAGTTAGACGCAACTTTTTCTTTCTTTTTTTTACTAGTACAAAAAAAAGTACTATACGGATACACGCATTGCGGGTTTATCTGTAAGCGTACGCGTCTGCTCTTTTTTTTGGAAAACTTTTTAAAGTCTATTTTTTTCACCTACAAGAGTATTTCCTGTATATTTTTTACAAAAAAATTGACTTTATAGGACAAGATGATTTTGAAAAAAATTGAAAATTTAAAGAGAAAACAGAATTCACAAAAAAAGATAAAGCTCTTTAAATCAACTTTTTTGAAAGCCTTTTGACTCATCATTGAGGGTCAAGTGGAAATTTTGCTTGTGGCTCATTTACGAGACTGCTAAAGGGAGGATCAAGAAAAGAGACAAAAAAATGGACACGTGATATACCTTGAGCCATTTATATAAAAACTTTAAACATTTAAATTTTAAAAGTGAAGTGACATGCTAAAAAGTGAACCCACATTTAGTGACTCCACCATTTCAAAGATTGAACAAAATTGGAACAAGTTTTTGATCTGAAATCAAACCTTTTTGTACAGTACTAAAATTAATTACTCAATTGACTAAAATTAGGCAAAAAAGTGGACCAGAAACAGAAAAAAAGATTCCTCTTTTCCCGGTCGTCATGTTTCATGAATAAAAGCAAGATAAAATTAGAAGAAAAATATTTTGATAAACATAAAAATAATCTGACCTGCCAGGCGTTGGACTCTAGTGCCAAAAATGACATATCGTGTGGCCAGCAACGGGGAGTTGCTGCTGCAGAGCTACAGTATGGCATGCCACCTTGATGGTTACAACCAGCCGTTTTTCTGCAAGACGTTGTGGTTCCTACAGGAGGTTTCCTGTCTGCACTTGTACTACCAAACCAATCCAGCTTAGATGAAGCTTAGCTTTTTCAAGACTAAAAAAAAATTCCTTTTGTCAAGTATATACAACAATATACAACACAACTAAGAGGAAGCCGTCATTAACACGAAGGTTGAAAAAATTTGATCAGGTTTCCTTTCATCTTGTCTTCACAGTCAAGTCAATACTGACGTTTGAGTTTGAGTAAGTTTTGTCTATAATTTTTCTATAAATTTTTTTCCTCCCTTGTATACTATCTTCAATATCTATTACAACATATACAATCTGTAATAATATACACGGCACTAGTACTTGAAGCCGAGTCTCTGTCTCTTTTAAATATTTTCAAGTATATTACAATTATCTTGATAGTCCTCTCCCCTTTGTCTCACTATCTCGAACAAGAAGAAGAAGAAAAAACAGTTCAAAACACACCTTAATTTCAACACCAAGTTTTTTTTATTCTCTTCACTTTTTCTTCTTTTGTATCTTCCTCCTTTTTTTCTTAATGTTGTTGTTGGCAAAGTATCTTGAAAAAAAATCTGTTTTTGAACTTGTTAATGCTAAGAAATTGGTTCTCTCATTGATTTGGAGTTTTGACTTGTAAAAAAGAAAGAAATTGTTGGCTTGTTGAAATTGCACACCAATAAATTAACTGAACAATTGTTTTTTTTATATCATTGATGTCAACATTTATTTCTTTGGTACTTTGTGGTCGTCTTCAAGTCTTCTTGTAAGTTGGAGAGGAAGAGACCTTGCAGGCAAAAAATTTTATATTATATTATTATAGATGAACAAGAAGATGTGGAGTATGATGAACAAAATGTTGGACTATAATTTTTTTTGAAATGTTTCTCAAAAAAAATTATTGAGCGGAAGAAACACGCGCCTTGAAGGGAGAGAGAGAGTAATTGATAAAGCTTAGTATTTGCTTGTAGCAGAATTATTACAAGAAAGTCGAGATGAGTGTGTAGTGTATTGATACAAATAGCTATAGGCGAATTTCTGCAAGGGTTTTATCACTTCCAGGTCCATGGCACATATTGACAAAGTCCAAGTAGTAGACGACAGCAACCGGGCTATTTCCTATTTTCACCCGTAACCCCCGCAGCTTCCAAAACCCCCAAGATCCTCTCCTCTCCATTATGCCAGTGCAGAGAGAAGGAAGGCCTTCCCTACAGACAACAACATGGCTCATAGTCGTCCCTTTCATTCTATGGTGTAGGCCACCAAAAAACTTTCCCCGGGAAAGACTTTCACCCGAAAGCCTGCCTTTCACTTCACTTCAGCCAAAATAATATGCCCGCAGACTCCGCTCACCACTAAAATGGATTTCCTCTTCTCTCTCTCTCTATCTACCTCCCTGGCTCTGACTCTTTCTCTTGCTAAAATGGCTCACCAAACAATCCTCATCATCTTCATCTTCCATTCCATACTATTATTTCATCTCCTTCTCTTTTCATTCTATTCTATTCCCCATTTCCATCCATTTTTGCTCACCTCATACTTCCTCCTCCTCCATCTCCTCCATCCATGGCCACCAAAACTCCATTTTAAATCTCTCTCTCTCAACTCATCTTGTACACTAAATTGATATGTACGAGTGTTATAATTTATTCTCTATTCTATCTCATGCCAGAATATTTATTTTAACATGTACAATGTAAGAAGAAGGCGACATGTTCATGTTACATGAAAATCTAGTCCTCTCTCTCTCTCTCTGTCTATTAGCTATAGGGCTCAAAAAATCCAGTTGATATTTCATTCAGCAAGTATAATTTTTTGACGTGAAGCACGAGCTTGGCAACAATGTGGTGAGTAGTGAGTGTACACAGACAGACACAAAGAGAGAGAATAAATGCATATGTATGAAGAGAGTCAAGTTAAACCCTTTAAGTGTGAAATAGGGTTGACGTTTGAATATTTTCTTGTCTCTCTCTCTCTCATCCCCCACGACAATGGCCCACCGGCCAGATAAGAACAAATCGCATTAAGCACGTTCCATTTGTGCATTGATGAGAGGCCTTGATAAAAGATAAACGTTAACGTTAGTGAGGTAAGCACTCTCCCTCTGTTTCAAGACAGAGGGAGAGGAGCAACAATCACACAAAACTTAAAGAGATTCTTCAGTGTGATTGTATCATTCAAAATCACACGGGAAACTTTCCATCACTTTACATTTGTCTTTTTTTCCTCCTCTCTCTATTCTTTTATATTAGTGTCTATTAGACAGTCTACAGAGATATATGTAGCAAATTGCGGAATGATAATCAAGGGACGGATATTTAAACTTTGAATTGGTATAAACTTGCATTGTTTGTAGCTATAAGTTTTTTAAAAGTGTGCAGCGGTGAGGGGATAGAAGAAAAAGTTTAATTAGAATTTAAATCCAATGTGATGTATTCATTATTCACTTTGTCAGCAATTACAATTCTAGAGATTTTTTAATTTACCCATGTAAATTAGCCCAACTTTTGTGCACTACAACAGCAGTCATAGGCACCCAACTACAAGAAAAAGAGAGAGAGAGAGAGAATCATCTTGTTGATGAGATATTTTTCGTTATGAATCGAATCCATTGAATATATCATCTCGTGATGTAATGCTGAATAGTGCCGCCGTGTCAGTTAATTAATTACAGTAGACGGAAAATATGATGGACTGTGCAATGTTGTACTTATATCTATGACTGTACAGGTACACAAAGTGTAAAGAATAAAAAGAAAATTATTTTTTCAAACTATCAAAAGCGCTACAGATATTAACTCTCTTTTCTTATTTTTACAATGGATGGATTACAATTGTTAAATTGTGATTGTCAATCCCCACAAAAATACATACAATATATTTTATTTCGTGCATTAATCATTACTCATGTATTGTTGTTAAAAGTCTTGTAATCATTTTTAAGAGCAAAGTCTTTTTCTAACAAGGGCGGAGGAAAGAGGAAGAGGAGGGGGGTCCCGTTAAAATCTTCTTGGAAAAATGTACAGAAATCTTGTGTACAAAATGAAAAATATTATTTTTTTATATATATTAAATACCGCTACCATTAACTCTCTCCAACGGTTCTCTCTCTCTCTCTCTCTCTTCTGAAAAGTTAATATAATAAATATTAAATTTGGTATGATTTTAACCACGTAGAGGCAATAAGCCATTTAATTTTCATGTCATGGACTCTTTTCACTGACGAAGTAAAGAGAGAAGGAGGGGGGGGGTGCGGTATATTGTACAATGATGAGTCAACCAACTTTAGATGCCTATCATATTTGTACAGCCATGCGTTCTTGGTTCAAGCCTCCAAGCTCCAATCAGTTTTCAGTCGACGCGATAATTCTGACCGCTACGGAAACTAAACATTTCTCTACTCTTCTCCATGTCATGACTGACCAATGAAATTTCTACACAAAAATTTATCCAAACTGGAGAAAGGGTTGTCAAAATTTTGAATTAATAAAATAAATGAAAAAAACTTAATCACAATTTAATTAATATTATTCTGCCATTTTAAAAATACAATGAAAAAACTTTACTGTAGAAATAAGGAGGTACATTGTATAAACATTGAGAGTTTGAATTTATTTTAAAAAAAAGAAATCAAAATCAGTTCAAGACTCTTTTTTTTGAGAGAAGGAAAGATTGTTTGTGGAATGAGCAGATTGCTTTACTTTACTTTGCTTGGAGTCTCTCTGGAAAGGGAAAAAAAGAGAAAGAAATCTCATTGACTTTATATTATTGTTCGTATAAACACCCACTACCATGTCTAAACATTACAGAGAGAGAAAGAGAGAGACCGACCCAATAGAGAAATAAAAATAAAGAGATTGCAACTGAAAACCCCACAAAAAACCCTTTGAAACTAGATACGTAAATATAGGAGAGAGAGAGATAGAGATGAAAAAATACATGGACGTTTTGTTTTCATTTCCGTCCGCTTCTTTTCCTTTTTTCTTCTTCTTCCTTGTCGTATTTTTTTTCTCCAATGATTTTTAACTAAGATGAACTCTCTCTCTCTCAAGTCCACTTGGACTCCCATACTCCCATCGGTCTTTTTTATCTTTTACATTATATTGGAAAATACATTGTGAGCTTGGGATTCTGAGAATCTGTGTGTTTTATATGTAAAATTCATATGTATGGCTTATATGTTTGACAACGTTGCAATTTTTATGGGTATAACTGATAAATACATATTGTGGTACATGTTATTTTTTGACTTTCTTACTTTTTAAATAATGGTAGATGTTCTGTATTTTACATAGCAGCTACTTGGCTACTATTTTTGTAATATTTTTTTTTGGTTGACATTGGCTATATGCAATGGGATACAGTGCATATTATCAATGTATAGGGATAGGACGCTCAACTGATTTCTTTCACCGCCGTCGGTTTCTTCTCCCCCTTCATGACAGTCGGGTGTTCGGTTTCGCAACCCTTTAATCTTCGGAAAACATTGGGAAAAATTGGTTTATTTTCTTGCAGTCAAAAAACAACACAAGACAAACCACCGATTGACCTCAAACTCACAAAATTACTTTTTTTCTCCCAAAATAACGAGTTTTATTTTTTATTGACTACAAAATGTTCCATACTATGTACATAAGAGTCATGAGTTTTTTTTGAATAAATTAATTCACAAAAATTCTATTTTTTTAAATGACTATTGTAATAAAATGTTTATTATGAAATACAAATCAGCTAGGTATTTAATACTAAAATCTTCATCGTAATTATTTGCTTCATTAAATCATAATTAACTTTTAGAAAAAAGAAAGAAATAAAACTAATGTGCTTGCTTTTTTTCAATCACGGTAACTAAACAAAGAGAGAGAGAGAGAGAGAGAGAAAGATGAAATCTAGAGAGAGAAAATTTAAAAAGGAGAAAATTCCAATGTAAATGAGACAACTCTCCTTTGATGTCTATTTTAAAGGCGAGGGATTTAGTATTTCAACCGAAAAATTCAATTTAAACTTTTGTCAATTACCTAAATTACGTTTTAAAATCTCATAAGGACTCGGCATGAAACCCATCATAATGATTACTGCCTACTTCTTTGATACAAATATGTAAAAATATATTTATGTACATTCTACACTCTCCTTCCCCCTACTCTGTACAACAAAGTTTGTCCAGAAAAACATGTACAATGTAAAATAATATACAAAAAAGATATGAAATGGTGATATGTATAACTTTCATCTTCCTCCCCTCCCCCATCATCCTTCTATGATCTGAACAAGAATAACAAACAAGTCTAGCATAAATTTGAGCAACTTTACAATCTTATTATAGCTCAAAAATTTTCAAACAAACTCTCATCAGTCACCACCACCCATTAGCAAGGAAGACTTGAATCCCTAAACTGTTGTCCCCTTTGATAATTTTCATTTTTCAATCCCCTCCTCCTCCCCTTCTAAATAACATTGCAAACTTTTCTCTTTCTCCTTCTCCGATACCAAATGATTTATTTTTTGTTAAATAGAAATAGAAAAATGTTTATACAAAATAGATATTCAATTAAATTGCGTTTACATCTAAATAATTAAATCATTTTGTGTTTTTTAAAGTTTTTAAAACGGAGATTCCCTGTACCTATTTTTTATTTTTAAAAGAAATGATTAAAAATCGGTCTCATAAATGTAAACACAATAGAATTAGTAATTGTCATTATTGGGAAAGTGTGTGTTTAGGAGAGAGAGAGAGAGTGTGAGGGATTTGGGGTTGTCACTGGAAAAATAATACAAAATGGAAATGAGTTCTTTATACTAAACAAGAGAGAGAGAGAGTACACACTCTTGATTGGTCATTGACAATTGAGTCTATGATTACGAGATGAATGTGAGATGAATGATACTCCTGTCATCATTCACCGGTGATATATCAAACCCTAATGAAAGGAAAAAAAGGGCTCTCTTCAAAATCGGAGTCTCCCTATATTTATATTTTTATACTCTCATCTATTCAAGCCACTTTTCTGTGTTTAAAAAAATGTAAAAATATTCTTGCCTATACTTACAATTTATCCATGGTCTATTACCATACTCTCGTAAATTGTAAAAATTTGAACAAAAACCAAGTAATAATGATGAACTGGTGCCTTGTGTATGGAGTTTCATTACAGTCACATAATAATAAAAAAAAATATGTAGAGGAGGAGGGTTATATCATGGACATTAGGTATAAAGGTAGCTCTTCACGTCATTCAAAAAAGATTATTGAGAGGCATAGAATAAAAAACCTACTCTATGATTGAGAGGCAACGGACTGGGAAGCCCCTACAAAAGGGTTCACTCATCTCTCTCTAAACCCTTTATGTTCTCTCTCTTGTAGGTAAATACATACAACAATTGTATCTCTAAATCTGTCAAATTCTCAACATATAAATAATATGTACACTTGCATCTCCGCTAACCCTTTTTTTTGTTGTTGCATTTTAATAAGCCTATTGATAACACTCAGGACTATGAGTTACATATAAATTACCCGCTTATTAACGGGATGAATTTTTTTAAAATCAGGACAAAGTGTAAGTGTATAGATGTGCATCTTTCTATTTTTGTTTTTAGATTAAAATAATTAAATTCTAGGAAACAAATTAATTATCAACACATTAGTTCTTTTCTCTTTCGAGCCATTTCAAATAAATTGATTTTTTTGACAATATTTTATACAGATTTTTAGCTGATTTATATAATCTGGATATTTCCCACCAAAGAACAGTAAAATTGATACAAGCAAATACGTACACGTGCGAATAAAGAGTTGTATCATTTTCAAGTGTCAATTGTTCAGACTCCTTTTCATTTATTTGAGCCACAAAAGCACCCACTCATCGTTGAGGTACTTGCATTTTTTTAAATGATTAAATGAAGGAAACAAAAATAATACACACAATTTTAATGATTCTCTGTGGTCACTTAATCAATCTCAATTGAACAAGAGGTCATTGAAAGGAGCCCTTAAAGTTTTTTATGAGTTCTCAGGGATTACGGTGAGAATTGAAATAATGAGGAGGATGGAGTCTCCAGGATCTATTCATGAGCTACCAAATCATCATACCAAACATCATACCAAAAAATGGAAGAGTAATATCTAATAGCCAAATTACAAGAAAGTGACAACTAATTTACCTACCAAAGGAAATAATTATGGGAAAAATATGGATTGGAATTTTAATAAATTCTGGCACACACAACTTTACTATCTGGATTGTACAACTTGGTAAATGTATAATAATGTAGAAGCCGTCATTTGTAAAATAGTAGGAACGATTAGAAGAATTCAAGTTTAATAACTTGTAACATTATATATTAACATCCAGCAAGAGCCTTTTTCAATAAGAAGGAAGGAAAGGAAGAGGAAGACTCTGAACTGAGGGGATGAAGTACTCGTACAGTGTACGACGTACACTGTACTGTACTACAGAGAAGCTATTTGAATTTTTAGCCCTACTTTTTTTTGGCTGTGTAATCTATGAGTTGGTGGTAGTACAGAGTACAGATAGTGGTTGGTCTTTGGTGCTGCTGTCGCTCTACTCTCCTTTTTCCAGTTTTGATTTATTGCACATTTATTTATGCTCAACTCTCCAACCTAAGAATTAACTCTTGAGAGAAAGAGAGAGAGAGAGGGGGAAAGAGTGATAGCCAGATGGATGGATGGATGGACTGGTGAGAAAAATATGATAGTATGATAATCATAGTATCATATCAGAAAATGTTGGCTGTACATGATGATGGAAGGGAGAGTTTAGATTGAAATGATGGAATTTCTCCACAAAAAGTGAATCGAGCAATGTTTGGAATTTTTCAAATGTTCATCATACAAAGAGAGAGAAGCCTTCAAGAGTTGAAATTTAAAAGGAGAAGGACCCAGTCAGAACTCACACACAGAGAATGGATATATATATAAAAGAGTAGATAGTCAAGAAAGACAAGTACAAAAATGAACACGTAGTTGAGAATTCAACCTACCAAGTAGGTACCTTCTGAATTGATAATCAGTTAGAAGCCTAAGAGTTTTTTAACTTTTTGTTTTTCTACAAGTTGAGAGTTTTTCTCTATTTAGTTTTTCATCTTGTTTTCATCAACATGATAATGATCGTGTGTTTGGTGATGCTGCTGTGGCTGCTTGCTTGCTGTCCTACTAGATTCCATCCAAATCTAGGAGAAGAGATTGGTCTATATGAGTCCTCACACATATCTAAATATCTAGTAAGCCTAAGTTTAATAAGAGAGAGAGAGAGAGTTGATGTAAATGTTGTAATACATCATATTATGCATTTATGTACGATTAGATGGGATTTTTACGTTCATCGTGGCTATCATCCCGCCCTACTGAATGAAGCGATGGCCATGGCAGGCTACATGAATTTAGACACACTCACATCACCATATCACATTATGATGATGATTATAATGGGAAGCCTCAGCACAGGTGTGGAGATTTTTCATGACTATGGAAAATATCAAAATTATAAGGTTGGTTGAACCTGGCCCGCATTCCTCCATTAAGAGAATAGGAAAAAATATCCATAAAATGAATGATTTCTTGTTCTTCTTCTCTTACACTTGGTCAACTATAACAACCGAACCATTAGACTTTATAAAATAATCCACACTCCTTTTATCTGTACATACAACATTGCACACCAACTTTAAACGCTTCTCTCTCTCTCTCTATGTACATTATACATTAAAATAATATTATATAAAATACATAGTCTGCATGATTTTTATCATGTGCCTAACCTCCACTCTTATACACATTACGAGAATACCGAAGATGACTACTTACCTCAACTCATTTTGTATGTATCCATACATCTCATCCCATGCTTCTCTTTTTTTCTTGTAGTTTTTTTAGAGCTTTATAGTCTCTCATCATCCGTCTCAAATAGTTTTTGAATTAAATTAATGTATGTACCTTACATATATCTGTACTACAGGGTGTTTCCTAATTGGGGTCATTAAAGTAAAAATTCATAACTTTTTTTCCTGTCAAGATTTTTTCAAAATTCCAAAAGGAGGTTTTAGAGGAAAGACAGGAGTTTTTTTAGACGTATTATTCAAGTCCCCACATGAAGGGCCCATATTTACTAAATGACCTCTGTAAAGTGAGTTTCACATGTTTGATGCATCAAACCAAAGTTACTTAATGACCTCCAGGGGTCAAGGAAATGAAAAACATGTCATGGTCCCAA
>JAQIVZ010001761.1:0-27758 GCA_034700945.1 Arrhopalites spinosus
AAGAGAGGAAATACCCAAATTCTTCTCGTTTACCTTTATTAGGTGTAATGTCCATTAGGTGAAGTGGATTAGGTGTAATGGGTATTAGGTGTAGTGTCATGGAAGCGACGACACATGCATGATTTAATAAAAACACATGGACACACATACAACATTACCCCATGCAAGGAGAGACCGCTTCAAAAGGAATTTTGACTGGGGTTTGACAAAGACCGAAATGAGGAGCCTGTACATGTGGACAGCCTCAACCAACATCCAACTTATTGAACTAGATACAAAAAATGATTCATTATAACAATTTTCAATTCATCAATTAACTTGAATAACTCACTTAGCTCTCTGTGGGCCTAATTTATATATTTATAAAATTTTGTGTCTATGTGTCCTGCCTATCTGTACAGACTAGAGCTACATTTAATCATTTCTCTCCCTCCCCCTTTTCCTCCAGTGACGAGGTACTCCTCCCGCTTATAATAATTAATCTAACGATCACTCTGCCTAATGGATTACATTTTACCCATGCTTGGCATGGGTATCATCATGATGGTGATGCTCTTATCTGTAAATATATTCTCGTTTCCCTTAGCCAATGTTACACATTTTGTGGAGATAGACCACTCCTTGATTATGTAACACAAGAGAGATTAACTAATTTGAAGCTCACCTCAATACGTCACCCATCACCCTGAATGAGATCAAGATCTCTCACCTCAAGAAAGGAGGAATATGAGAAAGAAAGAGGGAGAGAAATGAGTATGAGACTAATACATAATTCTTACCTCAATAGAAGATAATGTAAAAGAAAGGCGGGCACAAGGCATTCATTATCCCACAGTCTTCTATAATAAAGAAATAAAGGGAATCAACGTTTGATTGAGTCATATAGAAAATTAAAAAAATTAAAACTAAAATATTTTACGCAGTCTTGGTAATGTACTTAAAAAATTGTAATTCTTGTATGGGCCGATGGCCAGATCAACAGAGAAATAAAATCGTCATCAAATTAAAAATTTAAAACTTAAAATTTGAGACACAACCTGTTAATATTTGTTGAACATCAACTTCTATTTCCTTTGTCATTTTAAATATCTCTCTCTGGATTAACTATTGTACATGATTACATTGATACATAATTTAATGCATAAAGCTTGCATGAACAGGTTGAGGACAGGAAAATGTTTCGGGCAGAAAAAAAGTGCATAGAGGGGGAGGGACTAGATGCTACTACGTACATACATAGTTTTTTCCACTGCAGTCTCGTGAGTAACAATAGTAGTCTTTGACATTAAAATAGTGATTTCGACATTTAGTTGACATAGTAGTGATCTTGTGACCATGACCTTCGACTGTAGTCAGTGTTTAAAGACTTTTAAGGAGAAAAGACGGGCTGAGGAACATGTTTTGTTTCAACATTTCAAGCCACCGGAATTATTTTGTAAACCTTGTTCCTACCATATTGGTGTATTAATAGGGTTGCTTACGAAGGCAAAAGTTGTCACTGGAACACTCCGAGACACATTAAAAAGCAGGGGTGACCACGGAGAAACCGGCCTATAATGTTTTGGTCAAGAGAATGAGGGATGAGGGTGCATCTCCTTGGGAAACGGACACTAATATGGCCCGACATGTGTCATCGTCTGTGTCAACAATTGCTCCCCGTGAGAATTATAATTGTTCCAAGTGCCCAGGAGTGACCATATCAAGTGAAAGTAAGTTGTATACAAATGGTAATATGATGATAATAATGATTCAAAACTATATTTTAATTATAAATTTCATGGAGTCATGTTTGAATGATTTTGTAGGTGCTCGTCGTACACATGATAGATACTATCACGAAGACAAGAGTATCGACTGTGTCATAGATGGATGTCAGAAGAAGAGTCAAAGCACTGCCCTGATGCTGAACCACATTCTTTTTCATCATGAGAAGCCGGATGTTTTGTTTTGTAAATGTTGTCTCTTCTGGTGTGACACTCAATTGTCGTATGAACGGCAGCCTCACTGGGACTGCCCAAGACACAGGAGGAATTTGGAAGTGACAAAATTAAGGGACCCATTATTTGTTGAAATTCAACGACCCCCAGTAACGACTCTTCTCAGTCAAATTGCAGAAAAATATTTGTCAGTTGAAGAGGCCAAAGCTTTTAAAGAACGTCAACGGTCTTCAGCTCCTCAAAGTGCAACTAATTATTTGATCAAAACTATACCAACAGGTACATTTTTATTATTTGTACACTTTAGTTAATATATCACTATTGATCGTATCGGTGCATGTTTTTAAAATTATTGTGATTATTAAACAGTTTTGGAGATGAGTGAAGGGTCCCCTCCACCCCTGGAGTTACCTGAATTTGATCTACTTCCCGATATCAAGTTATCACACACAGCTAAAGTGGTTGAGGGTACAAAGGGTACCTCTATTTGTACAATTAATCAGTGTGCTGGTACTAGTCATCCCTATTTGTCCGGAGTTTTACGTGGAGGAGAAAATTTCATTGATACTGGTGGATACAGACTGAAAATTGACAGTCATTATGATGATGATACAAGGTCAGTCATAATAATAATAAAATCATAATGTGTTAATTGTACTAGAGCTGTGTGTGTGTAAATACTTACATCCATTTATATATTTTTGAACAGGAGATGTAATTATTTGATTCGATGCAACGAGCATATCTTGATGAGGTAAACTGAAATATTATTATTATTTTCATTTCATGTTATTATTTGTACATTTTAATGTTCTTGTGCAATATTATTGTAGATGCGTCGGCAAGACATTAGGAAAAATAAAGCATCGAATTGGTCGCTACCTCAACGACATTGATGATCTGTATGCAGACCGAGTGAAGAAGGAGCCAGAAATTGAAAAGAATGAAGGTCAATGGAGACGACTGACTGAGTCCGAGTTCCGAGAACTCTTGTTTGGATACAATGAGGAAACTGGGAAGAGATTTTTTAAATATTCATTGGGTGACATTATTTTTTCAAATACATAATAATAATAATAAGATTTCAAGTTCCAACCAAATCTCAACCATTCACTTTTTTATTATTTTTTGTTTCAGTCTCAGCTCATTTTGCTGGATATGATTGTGGTCTTCATAATATATACTTCTCCGTCCTCAAATCCTTCGAGTATGTGAAGGGCAAAGGGCATGCTGAGGTCAAGAAAGAAGTGGCCCAAGGGGAGAAATATTTTCAGTTTATGCTTGACTCCTGTGATAATTCTACCATGGGGTGTAATATTCGAGCAGAATATGTGAGTCATTCATTTATCATGACATTTTGTTTATCATGCTAATTTTTACATTGTTTTAATCATTATTGTTATGATAGGTGGCTGGAGAAAATCCAAAAGATCTATTGAGTTTCATGTGTTTGGTTGGACTGAATATGGCTAAAGGATCTCAATTCAAAAAGGATCAGGCCAAGTATTCTTATAAAAATATTTTTCCAGGACTGAAGAATTGGGAGTTGAAAGAGAATGAGATAGAATGGGAAGAGCAGAATGATGATGATGATTCTGATATAGAGGAGAGTGATGAACCCACTTCAAGTAAGAAGAGCAAAATTGACCCTGACTCCTAAATTATTAATTTTGAACATTTTTGTTTTCACATTTTTTTTCTTGTAATACTTCATGTGTAATCAACTGGATTACTATATTTACGTGTAACTACAATCAATGAATTGTTAGTAGTTTCATAATAATCTTATATCGTACATGTGTGTACTTATAATTAATATTACATCGATTGTTAGTATTCTAAAAAGACTTGCTGTTTGTTTTGTAGTAGTTGACAAGGATAGGTTTGTAAGAATACTTAGAATTAACCAGATAATATTTCATTGTCTCTTTATTCATCATGGAAATGCGATTAACATTTATAAAATCTTACTTTGTGCTAATCAATGACATCAGGTGTAACATAAAGAGGGACAGGCTCAAATTTAGAAGTATTCGGTTTGATCTTTCTTTCCTTAGGCATCTAAATACACAAATAAAATTACATGAGCAATATCTCTCTCTCAAATTCTACAAATGTAACAAACTACAGATACAGATAAAAAAAATGACTGTTACAAGTCTTTGAAACAAGAAAAAACAAGGTAAATTAAATTTTATCTCATCATGAGCTCTTCTTTTGTCTATCAAGATGGGTGAGTTAATTTTTTTTTATAAATTTGTTTATTATGACTATTTGTAACATATCCAGTTGATTTTTACTGTACTTGATTCTCAAAAAAAAGTATTACAGTACGAGTACAGTACACAAAAATTATTATATAATACATACGTACAGATAGATAGGGATATATGGAGGTTATATACATTTAAAGGATTTTAAGCTATTCCTAATTATAAAATGGCATCAAATAGGATAAGATTTCACATGTAGCTGGCCTGGTGGTGCATGGTTGGTATAGAAATTTATCACCAAAAGTACAATGGCAAAGTATGGAGATAGTCTGGGACATTGTCTGATTCATGGGCAATGAGAATAAATATAATAATTAAGGTTGTATATATTACAGTCAAGAAGTAAAATAAGAAGGGCTTTAGTTTTTTTTGGTGTATAATAGGGAATAAGAAGGGAGAAGAGGAGAGAGAGAAAAAAAAGAAGAATACGAGTTAATTAAGGCTTATACACATTGGCTTTTTCTGAGCTAGAATATTGATATAACGGTGGTTGTGTTGGGATAAGAGTATTAAGAACTAAGATAAGAATCTTATTCATTTTCTCAATATGGAAAAAGATTAAGATTCCTTGGCATTCGTGGCAATCAACCTGATTTGCTCTTCTGCTTTCAATAATAAACAAAAATGACTTGCTTTAAATTTATATTAACCACCAACGACAACGATATGAGGGAGGAGGAGCGAAGGCTTCTTCTTACAAAACCAAGAGAGCTAAGGATTTTTAACTTGAGGCATTTTCTCATCCTCAGCCTCAATACACATTAATCTTTTTTAAACTTTGGGGCTTCAATCAGGAAGGAAAAGACTGTAACTTTAATTGTGTATAAAATTTGATTCTTTATTGTTACTTTTTTTCAATTCTATAATATCAATTCTTTTCTTTCTTTACAAAAGTCAGACTTCTCACCCATACAATTTTGGACAATGTCCACTAAAAATGTTGGGAAATTTTTATATTCTCTATTTGTGATTTTCAATTATGGGAAAAATGTCTATTTAAACTTATCTCCATTTTTATTAAAAATTTCTTATCTCTTCCTTGTAAAGGTCACTCACGATGACGATGAGTTGGTCAGTGTCCTTGCAAAATGAACTTTGTATATATAAGGAATTTTTATGACAATATTTTACTAATATTATATTACTAATCTATCTGTATATGATACATGAAATTTTTTGAAATTAAATCAATTTAATTGAAATTTGGTAAAAAGGCATTTTTCTTTTCCCCCAATATTTGATATAAAACTCCTTTTGTGTTTTTGAGACGACAATATAAAATTTTACAGCTATGAAATGAGGAATTTCTAGGAAATTTCATTTAAAAAATATTTATAGTGTCTTGTTCAACGTACAGAGAGAGGGAAAGAGGACATTGATTAGTTGCCATGAAATCTTTTGTATATAATTAGTTGAGAGTTAAATTGCTGCCTACTTGTACGTACATGTAAGTGTATTATACGAGTATGGTGGACATAAAGTTCTAAAATAGGGCAAAAGTAGTACATGTTACTACTAGCTCAAGATTTTAATACAAGTTGGACATGTATTAAATGACTTGTATTATAGCACTACGTCTTACCGACACAGGTGAGAGAGGGAGAGAGGGAAGAAAAAAAGGGAGACATGACATAATTCCCTTTTTTACATTAAAAGCAGTTTCATCCCCTTAAATGACTCTCTTAGTATTCCCCATGTTTTAAGTGTAAAAGTGGAATCCATTGTAATTTGTAATGTTATACGTATGGCTGACATGATCATAAAAATAGGATGGAGAAGAGAGACAAAAAGTTAAATATTTAAACTTGTAGTTTACCTGTCCTACAACATGATGACTAATAAGAATATCATTTAGTCTCTCTCTCTCTCTCTCTCTTCCACATTTAATATTTAATACCGCGACAGACGTGATTAGTTAAATTGTGTGTATTCCGTACAAGGACAATGTTATGAGAAAATATTTTGATATTTATTTCTCACTTTTTTCTCTACTCTACACACCACAGTTATCTTTGTATTCTGCATATGTACAGTGTAAAAATTTGTGTAATTGTATTACAATTTTTTTGGGTAGCCGAGAATTTAATTTAAATCATTCTTATCTTTCTATAAAGAGAGAAAAAGAATCATTTTTTATGTTATTTTGTATTTTGCATACTAAATAAAATTTAATATTTCAGTAGGTTGTAGTTATGTGTGTGGTGGTGTGACAATTATAATTATTTTATGACTTGTGACCAAAAAGAAAAAAAATAAGTTGAGGCCACCCCAAAGAAAAAAAAGGGAATCATCAATTATGGAATTACAGATAGTAAATTTATGGAGTATGAGAAGATATCATGATGAATATTAATAAAAAAAAAAAAGAAGATGAACAAGAAGAATCTCACCGAAAAAGTGCATAGGTAAGGACAGTAATGGCAAGTCCAGTCATACTGAGTGCAGATCCCACAGAAGATAGAATAGAGAGAATGTGTGTATGAATAGTTTGATCAACTTGTTGACTAGAATTATCTTGACCATCATCACCAGACCAATCTTTACTCCCATCATCGTCTTTAGGTGGTTTCTCATATTTTGGAGGCTTGGGTTGAAGTAAAACAGAGAAGGCTGAGGAGGGTGCCATTGTTCTTGACTCACATTGAATTTTTGTTCCATTTGGAAATGTAATACTTTTCATCTCTGTTGATACCCATTTGTGCTCTATTTTTTAAAAAATTAACCATAATTAGAAATAATATCATTTAATTTTGTTCATTTATTTCATCCAAATTATTTGGTAAAAATGGAAAAAAGCTTACTATCTGCATCCCAATAGACACAAACCCATTGAAGACTATCATTTAATGTTTGGTTAACAGACAAAGTGTAGACGATGGGTTCAGTTAAATTTTGGATAAGGGGTGCATCAGTATGTACAGTAAGAATTCGCCAGATTCCTGTAAAGTCTGTCGCCTCTTCGACAAAGTTGGTAGTTGTGTTATTCCTCGTAGAATTGGTAAAGTCGTCATCCTCCTCTCCCCAGTGAGAAAACAATTGATTACTGTAGGCAATGAGTTCAAGTCTTGGTAATTTTTTACTATTCGTCTCTTCCATGGCAAGTTGGATAACTTGAGGAGGTAAATGCATCGTCTCAAAATCATAAGAGTTGAATTGCTCAATTGGTTCATCCTCATTCTCATCACTTGCCCCGGACGTCCCTTCTGGGAAGATGACTGTCTCAACAGCAATACTATTTGACACGAGTGAGATTCTCTCACCTGGCATTAAAACGGTATTTTTTGCATATCCTTGAATGATGTCAAATAAAGCTTTTCGATACACTTTGACAGTTGGGTCTTGAAATATTTCAATTTCCTCCAGTAGTCGACTCACCCCGTCCAGTAAAGTTTGGGCATAGCCATAGTCCTTGTAGGCATAGCGAAGGAGACTATTTAGTTTTGGTATGGCTTGTTTTACATTCTTTTTTGTAATTATTTCTGCACCCGTCGTCAATACTTGAACCGAATTTTTTAGATCCTCCGTAATCTTCAGGAAGGGGAGACCAACACATAAAAAAAATAAAAAGAGGAGAGAATGTTTTATTTATTACTACTCGCTCGTATCTCTGTCTACTTTGGTCTCTGTTGGCTCCTGGAATGTGGGCAATTTGGCATCAAAAAAGCCTCATTTAAATTCTTTCTACAACACATTCTTTTACCAAATACCACCTAATGTCTATCTGTTTGTGTGTCTCGTTTAAAAAGAGACGAAACAAGCAACCAACAAAAAAAAATTCAGTCCCTATTTGACTAACACATTATGAACGAGCACAACGACATAATAAACTTCAACTTATGGGCAATGGGTCAACGAATGAGCGGAAGACCATATAGCATAGCCTCCAAACAATATTTTCCAAAGAACCAAAAACTTGCTCATCAAATACAAACACACACACACACATTGCGTGTGAAATGCAGTGTAAAGTAAATAGCCTCATACAAACTCTCTTCCTCACAATTTTCTTCTCCTTTTGACCCATCATCTTCATCCTAAAGTTTACTTTGTACAAAGAGAAAAGAGATGAATTTTTTTTAAAAAATCCTCATTCCCTTCTGTTTTACTGTCTCACAATCTCGTGTATGTGAACATGCGGACAAAAGAAAAAGATACAAATTGCATCATACAAGAGAGAAATAATGTAGAAAAATACGTATAAATTTTTAAGTCTTTTATTTTACTACACCATACATATAAAGAGAGAGAGAGATGAAAAAGACTACCAACATTGTGTACTTATGTAAAGAAGAGAGAAGATTGAACTTTAAACATTTTTGTATATAATCAGTCTTGTTAATATATGCAAACAAAAATAGAATTAAAACTTCTTCTTCTTTATCTTCAAAGTTAAACTCTCCATGACATTGTGTATCTAGTATCTATACAGATAGTGTGGTTATGCACGTTTGGGATTCTTTTTTTTTTGGTGGAGTTTTATACCAGGAAATTTGTTATATAAAATATTATACATTATAAAATGTACAAGAAAGAATTAGCTACTAAACTTCAAAAGAATCTCTCTCATGTTACACACACACACACAAGACAGATGCATTGTACTCGTACTCGTATCAGTAAGATGGATGGGAGAAGAAGAAGAAGATAAGAGAAGAAATCATTTCCTTTGAGATTAATTGCAAAAAAATATTGTGTACGAGTATGAGGGTTATGTAATTGTTATTACACATCACATATTGATCAATAAAACTACGGGACTAACATCCTTCTTCTTTTCTAACTCATTCATACCATTGCCTAGCTATTTAGTTACACTGCACACAACATTCTCTGATACATGTCATGAACAGTAAAATATTAACAAGGACTACTACAACTACAGTATCTCCATTTTATATTTCTTCTTTTGGAGAAAAGAATTTCATTTTGAACAAAAAAAATCATGACAATAGTACTTTCATGACAAATTGTCAAAGAAATTTGGTGAAAAGGGAGGGAGGGAGGAGGGAGTCTCATGAGATAGAAATCAATAATAAATAAATTTCGTTAAAATAAATATCTGTAGAGAAAAAAAGTCCTTACTTGCTCACGACATTTATTGAGATTGTCATCTGGCTGATGTTTCCATGTACCCAGGGGTGAGTAGTCATGAACATGAGTTTGTAGTTGTTGATCATCATTTAAATAGCAGAAGCTGGTCAAGCCTCCTGACTCCTGTTGTTTTGTTGTTGACGTCTTCAATTCAATTTGACTATTGTTGAGGAGTACAGCACCTACTGTTATAGCTCCATGAGGGCAAGTTGAGAGAATTTGAGTACCATTGACACTCGCCGCCGTTCTAGGCAATGTAAAATTGCCATACGTGGCTTGGTATAAGTCTACCATTTTTCCAGGACAGAAAATCTCTTGTTCTTCATTCTCATCTTCCGCTAAAGTCGTTCTCTCCTCTTCTCCTTCATCTGTGTAATGTAATGACAAAAATTTTCACATTTCATTGCATTGTCTACCTCATATTTCTCTTTGACTCAAAATTTTTCAAGCCTCACTCCCATCATATCAACATGTTTTTTTTGTGTGTGTGCTATTCCGTCAATGCAATGGAATGGCAATTGAAAACAATACAGAGAAAAGAGAGAGAGAGAGGAAAACGGGACTTGGTGATTGACTTAATATACCGTCGATTGCATATTACTTTTCTTCAACTTGTTGTCCATCTCAACATGAAAGAACATAGAGTCTGTCATGTATGTGATAACAGCCAAAGAAACAATAATTACTATTATAATATGGTTTTAAAAAAATTGAAATGAAAAAAAAACAAGAAAACCTGTCCCATGTCTTGCTTCTTTTCTGCTGTGTGTGGCTGAGTCAGAGTCAAAGTCAGAAAGAGCAAGACCTATGTAGATGATGCATTGTACACATTAACCCTCCGTTCACTGTCTACTATATTATATCATTTATGTACAAGAGAAGAATAGCTGGAATCCTCCTCTGTGTAATCTCAAAAGAATTCTTTTCTGTTTTTTTCTCTCTCTCTCTCTCTCTTTCTTTGATTATTTGAAACAGGAACCACAAAATAAGTTGATAGTCTAGCCCCTTGTAGAGTCTATAACAGTTTTTTTTAAATAAGTTGATATCGTAGTTGAAGACTTTTATAAAGCCACCTTTTAGACAATTACACAAGAGGAGGTATGGGTCAAAGTGTCCACCTTCTTTTAACCACATCACCATCATCATATTACATACAATAGTTCTCAATAAAAATCCCGAGAATTGGAATTATTATTTTTTCCTCTTCATCTTCTCTTCAATTTCTATTGTAATGGAGAAGGTATACCTCTATGTAATTATATTAAGAGGGTTCGGCATGGGTTATGAAAATGAAAATGAAGAAATATAAAATAATCATATTATATATGATATGGACACCATACTGCTTTATATAAAAAAAATTATATGTTATGAGACGCCGACTTTTTTTTCTCTTTGACATTAGGAAAAAAAGTCAAAACTCACACAGGAGGAAGTCTCAAGACATAATATGTACCACTATTCATTATATACATTTTGTTCATACTCGTACTACAAATAATATTAAACATTTTCAATCTCCACAAAGTCAAAGTCATCTGAGTTGTTTTTTTTGTTGTTGTACATATGTCTCTACCATATTTTGTAGTATAGATATGGGTTATGAAATATAAAAAGACGCTTCTTTTTCTTGTTTGCAATAGAAGTTTTGACTCATCCAATCTTATTGTTGGAAGAAAAAATTGTAATTGTTGTGTGTGTGTTGTTACATGAGTACATGAGACATAAACAAAGTCAGAAGCTAAGACAGGAGTTGAGTGTATTTGTACATATTGTACTCGCCATGTTTTAGAATAGAGTGAGAGCTTTAGCTTTATGTAGCTACTGTCCAAAAAATATTTCATGTAAACTTTGCTCTTTCTCCTCCTCCCTTTTTGCCTCTTCATCTTCATCTTGACTCTCTTTCTGTTTTGAATCCTTTTTGCTCTTGAAAAAAAATGAAGTTACTGTAAAAATTCATTCATTTTTCCTCTCCTAATACTTGATTCACAATACATGGACACAAGTTGTTTGAGGAGAAGTATACATGTAAGGTGTATGTATATATGTATATTATTCATATTGTCTATGTATATACCGTAAGCCACAAGAAAGTAGTAAATTATTAAGATATTTCATTTAATGCCATTTTTCTCTCTATAGTTTTCACAAAATGAATGGAGGCCACTCTCTTGTTCATCTTCTTCAAGTATAGTTCATGAACATTGTGGAAAAAAATAATATCTGCATATGGTCCTCCCCCTTCATGTCATTTTGAAACCACGACCAACTCATAAAAATAATCTAAAGTCCACAGAACAACAAGAAGAAGAAGAACCGGTGAAAAAAAAACAAATAGAATTGTGTAACTTACGTCAACTTTCATTTCAATTTTTACAGCTCAGGCTTAACACAGTCACCGTCAAAATTAATGAAAATCTAGTGCTTAGTAGATTCTCTCTATTTAAAAAATATTCTGGAGTCTACTATGTTAGAATTAATAAATTCTATAGCTCTTTAGAAAGAAAAAAACAATGGAATCAATTTAGATTTTGTGTGTTAAATTCAACATGATTTTTCAACCTCAATACCAAATTAAGCTCATGGGTTTACATTTCACAAAAAAAATCAATTTTATCTTTGTAATATTCATATAATATAATATTCAAAAGAAAAAAACTATTTGTAGCGTCAGCATCCCTAAAAATTTATTAGGGAAGGCAAAAGATTTAAATTGAATTTCTTGTTATCAATTTTCTATTCTTTCTTGTGAATTTATGATGACCCCCCTCTTTGTAAATATTTATTGCTTGTCATTTACGAGTAAATATTATACATCTTTGAATAATTTGTCTGAATGTTAGGAATAATTCAAACATAATAGATTGTCAGTTGAATGAGAGGAAAGACAATTAAATTAACAAGCCAATTGTTGTGGAAAGAGTAAAAAAGAGTTTGAAATCCCACCAGTACATTTTTTACATATAAATAAATACATGAGCTATTTATCTGTAGGATACAAGAACAACAGCAAGACATTTAAATGCTTCCTCAATTGAATATTATGCGTTTCATTCATTTTACGTTTTAACAGGTGAATATTATTTATTTTTTTTGGTACTGGAAACTTTAAAACAATTTTTTTTCATCTCACATGATTCATTTTAGTGTAAAAGGTCATGACGATGTAATATTTCATCTAGTTACAAGTTTTGCAAAAACTCTACACCTTAATTTTTTTTCCTCCTATTTAGTCCTTAGGGACACACACGGACAGCGACAGCTCAGGTGAGTCACAAATTTTGACAGTGAAACAACTGCCCTACCTTTATCTTTAACAACATTAACTAATAACACAGCTTCTTAAATTCTACACAGCCATAAAAAACAATCTCTCTCTCTCCTCTCCGTGTATGTCTGCATCTTTCTCTCTGATTAGATAACTTTTTTTTTGGTAAAAACAAAGTCGTTTCATCTTCCTTCCCCCCTACTAGGCACAATTTGTACATTTTTGGTCGTAGTGTATAAACTTGACTGTTTTACCGGGTATTAAATAATACTGTCCCAAAAAAAATTACAAGTTTTTTTTGTCAATTTAATAATAAAAAAATACAGCCAAATCCATGCATCAGGTACAAATTGGTCAAGAGTGAAAAGTATTGTTCAACGAAGAGGAATAAGAGGAGGAGAAAAATGCATCATCATTAGAGACTTGAATCTTGTCTTTTTAAATTATTAAAAATGATGGCTGTATATTTTGGCAAGATACTATTCAACTATTCTAATGCCGCCTACCCCATAGAATGCACATTGTGTAATATATTATGTGGATTGGTGAGAAAAAAATTATTTTCCAGTTATGTTCTCTAACTCCTCAAAAAATACAATCTTTGTCTACAGTTGTCTACACTGTATGAGACAAAATTAGTGTGCACAATCGTAATTGTGTATGTGTACATATACATGTACATATATAATATGCTAATGCTAATTATGTGTAGGCTAAGCTAAATTACATGTGTCGAGCTATACCATTACACAAACACATAATGTTTTTGTTGAATTTAACAAGAGAGAGAGAGAGAGAGAGAGAGGTTAATCTGTTTTTGGAGAGAGAGAGAAGAAAAATTGTTACAATGAGCCGTTCATAGAAACGTTATATATACTCGACATAATTGACACTGAGGGAGTATTGGAATAGGTCATAATATTAGTATCAAAGATAGTCATCATGATTATGACATTTATTCAAGAGTGAGAGATGAATTCAACTTGGAATTATTTTTAACCATAACTTATATTTATGGATATGTAGGTTAACGAATATGCTACCAGGTACTACTACTACTACTACTAGGTCTGTCTCTTAATATAGTAATAAAATTAAGATGAAAAAATCCTCCTTTTAGAGTCTTCATCGTGGAAGAGTACTATATATATATTATATAATGTGCGTGTGCATAGGATTCTTCATGCAGATGATTATAAACACAATGGTTTCTGTCTGTTTACAAATCCTCCCCTCAAACTTTACCCCCTCCCTCCTCTCCTCTTCGTCCATAGTAAATAAAGAGTGTGTGTGCATTAAATGTGAATTGTGTGTATGAAGGATGAGATTGATGATCCTCAAACATGACACGAGAATTGAACAAACAATGCTACATTAGGTAAAAAGAATTGCGGAAGTAAGACACCAACATAGTACTCAGTAAAAATGAACATGATTAGAAATGGCGAATGACTTGAGGACAGAGAAAGAAGAGAGAGAGATGAATATGGGATGAAATATTTTTTCAAAAAGTCACAATCGTTCAGTCAAATGGATGAGAGGTTAAGATAAATACCAAAAAAGGTTATTCATTTGGTAAAAATTACAAATTGTACAAATCCTCAATAATATAATATAATATATACAAGACAATGATTCATCCAACATTTTATTTAATGTTTAGGTACTTGAACTTGAAATAATTTTATGTGAAATTTGTATACAATAATTTTTCTTGCATTTTATATCATCTCTACAATGTACAATGTATACCTATCTCAAGATTCGTACATTAATGTACTGTCATTATCTTATTGTAATGAGAAAAAAAAGGAACTGATTTAAGATTGGCAAACAAGACCCTTGACTTTTTAATGTTAAATACATCGACTCAGTTTATTCCCTAACTGTCCTCACTATGAGTTTATAAACATTTTGTGAGAATTTTTGTACGTAAGAATTTAGTTGGTTCATAAAAGAAAAGAAAAAATGGAAGAAAATTATGAGGAAAGGACATACCTATAAATGATTTTGGCAACGACACATTTTCCTCCAACCCCCAAGCCAATCTATTTGGTCCAATGACTGTCAAGAGAAACAACTGAAAACAACTGAAAAATGTTACAAGACGCCACCAAGACCAAGGTTTTTTCCTACACAAGAAGACTTCCATTTGATGGCTATAATGTGTGTGTCTAGTAATAGAAGAAAGTTTCTTTTCCTTTTTTTTACTTAGTACTTTTCTACAAACTTTTCCCACAATTTCATTTATTAATGATTTTTTTACTTTTATATAATACCCTACATGGGTATCCTTTCTCTATACCGAATGTTATTTCTTGAGTTTTTATAAGTCACATCCCTGGCACACTTCCCTGGCACAATTGAACTGGCACTAGTCATGGTACCTGGTTTTTTTCTTTCGTGGTCATCTCAAATGTAACCATACATCACTTTTTTACTCTCTCTTAAAATCTCTTTTTTGCCATTACAGCCTTTTCATTTATGACTCTTCATCTCCCCCTGTATAGATTAGTATGAGAATGAAATATGACCACTATTTTAGTCTCCTTGATTTTATATAAAAGTCTTCTTCTTTTTTTTCTTTTTTTTACACGAATAACAAATCCTCTAACTTATTTTTTAACTTAACAAGGATTTTTGAATGGAAATTAATTTAACATATGTGTTAAATCCATTTTATTACGGATTCATCTTTGATAAAAAGAATTCATATATTTTAGTCCAAGTTCAATTCGATGTAGACTCATTTCTTTTTGTCATGAACTGAATATTTATTTTAATTTTACAATATTACTTTTTTTACTGAATCCAACTTGTAATCTATTGTTCAGAGCTTAGTCTTTATAGCACCTTTAGAGTCAAGAAACAAACCCCTAGATCATAAAGGTTGTGGTTAAACTTTTTTTTATATATGAACGAACGAGTCCATTAATCAGTAAGCAAGTTCATGATTATCATAAACTGTCATAAAAATACGCAACGAGACCAAAGACCAACTCGTTGGTCTTTGGTCTCCACAAATGAAATGGGATTGGGACACACTTGAGGATTTTCAATTTTTTTTACAAGAGAAGAGAAGAAGAGTTACATGTAGGTGTGCTCTTTATGCTTAGTATCTTACAGAGTCATGATCGTTATTATTATTATTATTCCCTTTTCATTGCCATGGGCTTGACCGTCATTCCTAGAAAAAAGGTTACAACGTCTAATGGCTCTATATTATGATTAAGACAAAAAGAGACCTCATGAACACCCTTTTATATCTCCATCATGAGCAGTCAACGAGGGGGGGGGGGCTCGATCAGGATTTTTGCGTCAAAAGAAATTAACAGACAATAATGAGGATGACACAATAAACACTGTCGACGGAAACGGAAGTCTCAGATTGTACCGATTGTACAGCAACCATCTTTTCTCACATTTCAACATATTGGTCATCTCTTCTGATATTCGAAACCGAAAATTCCAACTCCCAGAATAATGCCTATACTGAACAGCATGAACGTAAGTAATTATTAAATGATGAATGAGTGAGTAAAAGTCTAAATTGGTGTATGTACGAGCATTAAAGATGGGGAGGGGGAGGAGTAATAAGGATGAAAGATTGTAGTTAAGTAAGTTACGTAGAATCTTTAACAGTTCCAACATTTATAGCTATATATATAACCACATAATAAAGACAGAGATAACTAACATGACAAGTTGCTCGCTCTCCATGCAATACTATGATGATTTCATGGTTACACTATTTTGCAAACAAATAATTAGTTTAGATTATTTAAATGTGATACTGTTAAGAATAAAAATGTATTAAATGATGTCTGTTCTGAATATAAAAGCAAAACGAGAGAAAAAAAAATTTGTACGCTATCTCGTATGATTTTTTTTCACAGGTTGTACGTAATAGTCATCATCATCAGTGAAGAGGGTGAGAGTGATAACACACGCAAACATTTTGTGAGGTCAATGGCTATCCCAGAATTCATTCATTAAGTACATTATTAGAATTTATAATGCCAAAATAGCATCAACTTTCAAGTTCATCATTGTACCATAAATATTATACCCGGAAATGTGTGTTATGAATAAATACAACTAATAAAAATCAGATGAATCAACATGATAAAATATATATCATCGTGTGAGTAGCCAACCTCCTTCATAAATACTTGACTCACATACAGATAACAAATGATAATTAAATTAATCATTTTGTACAATACAGGTAGGTATTCACAACAAGTAATTTTAATCAAAAAGAGATTGTTTTTATTGTCTATATATAAATCTTTTGACACATAGAATGGCACACATATTTATTTATAGGTATTATTAATTTGCAATCGTAGTATTAAGAAAATATGACGTCACTTTTAGAAAATTATATTATTCGCAATGTAATAAATATATCATGAAAATACATTTAACATACATTTTAATTGAAAATTGAATCATACTGACGTAAAAGTACAACTTGTATCCTTTTAGACTACGTCAAACTATTTTCATATTAATACTTCTACAAAAAGTTATGGATTATTTATAACTTCAGTTGCCAGCCCGAAGGAAGCCGGTTTACATGTACAAAATAACAATTTTACACTTGCTCATAGTACTTACAGTAATATGTACAAGTACATTAAGTAGATAAATAATAAATTAAGTGAGAAACAATTTTTCAGACTCATAAAGAATTAAATATGCAGTCAATTAGGTATGCGTAAATCACATAATACAAACTAGAATTAATTTTAAAAGAAAAAGAAAATAAAAACAGAGAGGTACATCAAAGCACAGATCACAAGCATGGTAAAAAATAATTAACGAGTAATTTTAAAATATTAATGAAAATTGTAGAAATATAAAATATTTTGATATTACAATGTAAAATTCTATCAAAAATTACAGTGCTCAACATTCCTAGGCTGCGTAGTAGCACTCTAGGTACAATTTGTATTGACTGCACTTATTTTCATAAAATATTTCTCCACGATATGTTTCCTCATGTATAGTTAGTTAACCAACATGTTTAAATTATTACTCCAGAAGAAAAAAAAGCTAGCTTAAGTAGCTGCCCGTTTCACAATTTAGAATACTGAACAGAAGAGAGTCACCATGATAATGCATGGTATAATACACACAAGACAAAATACAAAGGTTGCATAATTTACAACTCAGTCAAGAGATCCAATAAAATTACGTCAGTCAGTTGAAATAGAATGGTATGATAATTTGGCATGAAAGGAAGATGTAGGAAGACAATTATGCCTAAATCTGGTACCTAACTAGTACCGAACCAGCTGTTAGAATCTAACTGAGGAAGTTGATTTGTTAACATGGTCATTACATTTCTACACTGCATACTGTATATCTCATATTAAATACATAAAATATAATGTAGACTACATGGTCCTCATAGTACAAAGTAGTACAAACCTAAGAATATGTCAATTCAATAGCCACCTGTGGGTGCTAACCTTTTTGAATATTTCATTCCTCGAGACATAATTATAACATAAACAAAGTTATTGCTACAATTACACTAATACTAAAAGTATTGACCATTTACAACAAATATTTACTAAATACACACTATACTATTTAGTTAAGGGAAGCACATATTGTTATTTATATCAACATGAGAAGTAGGTAGTAGTTGTCAAAGATCATCACTCCACATTCCTTGTTTCGTGAGTGAGATGGAGAGAGAGTAGTGCCTTTTAGCTATTATTATTATTGTAGTAGCGATAAATTATATCAAAGCAGTCTACAAGTTACAAAGTAAATAAAGGATTTCCCCTCACTATAATGGTTATGGTACATACAATTATTACGGGGTTTTTTTTTCCTTTTTTGATTAGTGCCTTAAGCTGGAAGAAGACTTGCTGAATGTCCAGAAAAATTAGTCAGTGGCAGCCTTGGCAAGGTATGCGAGGGCTGAGATTGTCTGTATCTCAGTATTGTCAGCATCCAAACGGCTGAATTCAATTTCTTCACCTCCACTGTTATTGCTGGCGTAAGGATCTGTTGAAAAAAAATTTATAGAAACTCTTACTATATGCATGAATAAGGTATTTTCCTACATTATTTTTGGCCATATAAACAAGAAATGTGCATAAAATTTAATCTCTAGGACTTAAGCGATTTGCCTATTTGTATTTTGCAAAATAATATTACTGTATTACACATAATTAATATGGTTGTTGTCAATACAAAGTACAATAAAAATCACCATGCAGCACATCACATGACACTGATAATTCATAATTACCTACATTAATCTACACCCTACACCTGTCACATATTGTAAATACATTTGTACATTTTATAGTTAACTCTCCTCAAAATCAAACTTTAAGTACAAACCTCTTTCTGGGGGCCAGCGCTTGTGAGAAGGAGCATACAAACATAAGAGAGCAGATATATAAATATTCCACATTCCATAAACGCCGGTGTAGCATGCTGATGTGTACTCTATTTCTAAGTGGCCATCACTTCCCTCCCACTTCCATTTGTCCTCCGTGACTTGACCCAAAATGAACCCAATGACTGTCATTGCAGCACACACCAAAGTACTTATCATTAGAAATTTGCATCGATTAATGATTCCTGTAATCACAATTCAAAAATAAATAACATTAAAACTTTATCGTCAAAAAAATGATTCAAGTAATTAGTAAGCACACTTTTTTAAAGATTTCAACAGTGACAAACATCAAAGATTTTTACCTTGATAGTGAAGACGTCGAACTGCTGACATTGCTGGTAGTGCCGTTCTTTTAGCACTGATGTTACGGAACACCTTACCGACCATCCAAAACAAAAATATCAAGTATAGAGTCGCTGAAACGCCAGCAGCAATGATGAGTGCCAGTCCTAAACAGAAAAGATGAGTATTATTAATATGAATAGACTAGTACTTCTGACCTGCAATCTTTCCGGCTGTCTACTCAAAGATACCAGAACTAGAGTGTGCGAATCGAAAGTACACCATATAAAGGATCGAACGGGCATCGACTTTTATCATTTATTTTTTTACCTAAACGTGTTCCGACTGGAGTGGCCCATAAAGAGCTGAAAATTCATAGATAATAGACTATTATTAATAGTAGTTAAAATTATGCATATTCTCCTGGATTTGTTTCTTCTAATGAATAGTAATTAATTCCATCACAAATGTATGCATAACTTACTAAAAAGGATTCGCCAAATGGGCTCCTCTTTCACAAAGGTCAAAGAGAAAAAGAGCTAGACAACCCACTCCAACAGCACTCAAGTGCTTCCAATATGTTCTCAATTTATTTCTTTCTACTCCGGACTCCTAAAATACGATAAAAATGTTATATACACTAATATAATTAATGCATTATTTTACAGTTACAAGTAGATATTTATTAGTTCAACCTACCATTAAGTGCTCGCCAGTAAAAATTAGATAAAAGGAAAGTAGAGCCGCATAAAATATTCCTTGTCGAATGTCACTGACAAGAAGCATGTACGGCATGTCAAAGTATAGCGTGAACCACTCTATAGGCACTGCATAACAAAATTCACAAAAGAACACATATTTTTAGACATCAAACATGGAAATTAATTTTTTGAATGTACAGAAAAGTATCGATAATAAGTCAAACAGAATAATGATTACTCACAATTTAAAAATTCTAGAGCGATTGCAAGAGACAATATCATTTTTTCAAGGAGAGCAGGAGGTCTTCCTTGTGTTTGGACACGTCTCCAAAACCACAATATTATTAGAGAAACAATCAGTGCAAAGATAGTCTTCATCCAGAACCATACTTTTGTAAATCCTCCATTCTGATAGATGGTCACAAGATGCATTTCTTGTGGGAAGCCAATTCCCTAAATTAAATATATCAGTAAATAAATACAATCAAAGGATTTTTGAACCAAAAAACGGTATTTAACGAAACCTCACACATTGTCACACAACCATACACATAAATTCAAATAGAGTATATAATGTACTTGTGTAAACACATGGCGTCAGTGGTAAGGTGTGACTTTGTAAAGAAAATGTTACGAACCTTGTTATGATTTGTCAATGGTGAGACAGGAAGACGAATATTAAGTAAATAAAAGTCATGGTGTAAAGAGCCAAGCTCAAAGAGAGGAATTAGCTCGCATAAATAATGGTAGCCTTCTTTTGGGTCATCAATTGTACACTCCAATTGTCTTTCTTCCTTTGACTCGGCGTACCATTTCCAGTCCGAATCTGAATCATACTTATTTCGGTAAGCAAGTCGAGCATCCAATAATAAAACTGCTCCTTCCTCTACAAATGGCAAAATGAAATTTCATGTAAATAATTAAGTACATATACGTATAATAATACATAAAGTTAATGTTGCAAACAAAAGAAAGGAGCCGACTTTGTATTAATTTACTCACCGACAGGACTTTCCTTTGAGTACTGAATTTCCAATTGCAAAATTCCAATTAAATTTTGTTGCCATCTCGTAAAGTCTAATATTATGTTGTCCTTTGGATGTGGTATTTGGAATGAAAAGACAACATTTTCAGCATTCAAAGCCTTGCTTAACGATTGAAGCTGGTTACAATGACCATTACCCCTAGGATAAAGCCATCGTGTTCTATTCGCTGTCGGGTCATGGCATAATGTACCGGAATTGTACGGTGCACTGGATGGTTTTGGTGCTGTAAAATGCAGAAATAAACAACAACTTTGTATAATAAGTACATGAAAAATGCTTCTACAAACAAAGAAATGTCAAAGTTATTCCGTACCAACTAGTCCTCCAATAAGAAAACATCCAATCTGAAGTGTCAAAAATAAAACAGCTAAAATGAGTAGCTTTCTAGTACTCAAGTTTTCCAAAACTGTTCCAGTCATGTCGATCAATCACCATTAATCGACAAAATTAACTAACTTTTTCTAGAAAAAATTAAAGGTTCAACTTGAATTTTCCCTGTCCGCCGGCTTCCTCTGTGATTGGTCCGTCGGCAAAAATAGCCGCATCTTTGAAATAAAGTGTGTGACTTTGAAAATTCATTTTATTTCTAAAAATCCTCATAATTTTAATTTGAATTGTTGATAAAGATAACAAGTGACGAAAATGGCTGACGTCTTGGACCTGGGTCACGATGAAGACATGGTGATTGATGACCTGGAGAGTAAGACCATGGTTCTTTTTAATATCTATTGCATTTAGAAAGCCACAATTTTATTTCTTGACAATGTGAATTTTAATGAATGAACAATGTTTTTTTAGAGGATGCTTTGGACCAATTGAAGGACAATGTAAAAACAAGGAAAGGAAGAGGATTTGCACCTGGACATGCTCCTGCCAGACAAGTAGATATAGATTTTGAAACTATCAAATCATCTAATGAAAAAGAACCTCCAGATACAAAAGCCCAAAAATGTAAGATTATTTAACTTTATGACAATATGTAACAAGAAAAATTATGAGCATATAATAGGCAATGTTAGCTACACTTGTTTGATGATTCCATTTTTTTTCTTTACAAATTATTTTGTGTATGAAATATAAACTGTATTTTTTGTGTAGCGGTGGAAGGATGGATTTTGATGGTGACTGGAGTTCATGAAGAAGCTCATGAAGACGATGTAAATAATCGCTTTTCAGAGTTTGGTGACATCAAAAATATTCATTTGAATTTAGATCGTCGAACCGGATTTCTTAAAGTGAGTCGTATTGCCTACACGAATTAAAAATGTTTCAAAAAGAATTTGAATGAAATTATGAAATAAATGCATTTCTCATTGTGTAGGGGTATGCACTTGTGGAGTATGAAGACTTTAAGGAAGCCCAAGCAGCAAAGATTGGTTTGGATGGAACTGAGTTGTTGGGAAACACTATATCTGTTGAATGGGCGTTTAGTAAGTAGTTTAAAAATATATATCAATAAGGAAATGTTGATTTTGTGTTATTAAATATTAATTTTTTTCTTTTTTGTGTGTAGTGAAAGACAAAAGAAGAGTGGGAAGATCAAGGAAATACAACTAATAATAAAATAATGAAGCATATTATATTATGTATATAAGTACATTTAGTTTTGTTCTGTTTTATTGTCAACATACAAATAATGATGATGGCAGGATGGTTGAAATTACAACACACAATTTTTTTTGTAAATGTATTACTTTATTTACCTAATTTTCAATTTCTATACTTTAATTAAAGCTACCATTTCTACGAAGTACAATTTGTCTTGTATCGCTGAGTAATGTAAGAATAAATTTGTCCTCCTTTTTTCTGTTGTTAAAGCATAAACAAATATTTGACAAACAATTCAATTGTAATAATAATGTATGGATCGATTGTTGTTGTATTCTGATTAAACTAAGTTTTCATAAAATAAAAATATACTATGTAATTATTTAAATTATTAAGAACTTACA
This sequence comes from Arrhopalites spinosus, assembly GCA_034700945.1. Taxonomy (NCBI): domain Eukaryota; kingdom Metazoa; phylum Arthropoda; class Collembola; order Symphypleona; family Arrhopalitidae; genus Arrhopalites; species Arrhopalites spinosus. The sequence continues at coordinate 22,981 of JAQIVZ010001761.1, forward strand.
GACTACTAGCACCAAGTGAAAAGTATTTTTAAAAGGAGAAAAAAAACAGATCCCCACCAGATTGGAATTTCGGGTTATTATTTAACACAATGAGAAAATAAGGCAACAGTCCATATGCCTTATTGAAATACTGACACAAGTATGCAGTAGATAATAACTCCCAAAAAAAAGAATTTCTGGTGGCTTAATTTTCTTCAGTTTCACAGCAAGTGGAGTAGTGACAATCTATTTTTTCCACCACCACCTAAATATACTGGCTCTCACAACAATAATTTGATTTATTGTTACATTGGCAAAAGTATTTAATGTTAACCTTATGAAACTTCTAATACAAAGTACCCTTGGGTAAATTTTTTATCTAATATTTTCATTTATCTAGGTATATAATAATTACAGAAAATGAAATCTGTATATCGAAATTAAGTACGATAAATATTATTTCATCACCACATGAAGAATTATAAAAACACTCCATATTTATAAACTTCAACAGGTATATAATGAAGATTCCATAATAACAATGATATGTTTTGATCACTACAGTACAAAACAAACTAATTAATACAAAAAAAGCTAACACCATATTAAAGTTGACCAACTTTTCCGACTATTTATCTCCGTTTGTGAGACTATTCTTGACTCGACTATATTCACGACGGTGCATATCGTCCACACTTACAATATGATAGGTGCCATCAAAAAGTTCTGAAACATTTCCTATTGGAATATAGGGGGCTAAAAAAATACAATAAAACATCATCTATTTAAAAAGCATACTTTATAACAATAATTTTTTTATTACAATTTATGATGGCATTGATGGCTAAAGTTTAAAATTTTCAAATTACCTTTATGATGAGTTGCCTGGCGAAGTGACATAATTTTGGAAAATACTTGAGGTTCTACTCTCTGCCGACTGCTTAGTTGATTCTGAACACTAGAAATTCCTGCAAGAAGTCTCGATAGCTTATCAGATTCCTCCCGTCGGATTTTTATCGAATACATGGACGCTTGAAGTCCAGATCCATAAGAAAAGAGACTAAGTCGATTCCCTTCTAATTCTTCTTGCGTTTTACTAAAATAAACGTATAGTTTTTAAAATTTAATTTTATGAAATGTGTACTGTAAAATATAGAAGTAAAATTTATGACACTATAAGTAATTACTTAAGACTGAAATATTGTACATATTTATACCTTATCAGATAGGACACCAAACCACCATAAACGGAAGCCGTGTACATATTGCCCACTTGATTTGCAACATATAACGACTGTTTTGTCTTGGAATTAAAAATATTTTCGGAAGCACTCATCAGTAGTTTCTCCACATCTCGATCAAAGTATGAATCTTCCAATTTGATTTTTCTAAAATTACATTTGTACTTAGTACATGAAAATCAATATCAATTTCTTATGCAATTGACTTTAATTACCGAAGTGAAACAAGACTGGGATACTTTTTTGACAGTTCAGTCTCATCCATTTGCAAAATATCATTGAGAAGAAGACGAGCAAGAGATTTTTGAACCAATTTGCAATACGGAGAATGAAAAATGACTGCATCAAATGAGTCCAATGTAATTTTATTAGAGTTTCTTTCTTCAGCCTTTTTGTTAAATCTGCTATAACAATTGTCCAGTGCACTTAAGTAGCATTGAATTGACAGTTTTCCATCAACTCTTGGATATTCAGACTCTAAATCTGGCTTGTAAAAATCATACACATGAGCGGAATGGGATGCACGGAGACCTGTATTATAACCAAAATTTGATTATTTCATTGTCATTTGTATTTAGTATATTTTGTGACCACAAAAAATTTATATAGTTTAATAACCTCTTTCAATAACTAAGGGTGCTTCTGGTCCTATTAAAATCGCAACAGCTCCGGCACCACCCGTAGGACGAGCAGGACCGCATGCATAGACAGCAATATCACCGGCAACACATAAAGCTAGTCGCCCTGTATATAAAAATCATATTTAAAAATTTAATTTTAAAAATTGTATTTACTATAGAGTGTATTGAAAATATAATGAAAGCTTGAAAACAAGTGAAAATATGTGTCAGTTTATAAATATGTAAATACAAAGTTACTTAAAATTCTCTATACAATAATTGAAATAACGTACATATAATATATTCACATATTAAAAATATATACCATCCCAAGCACTAGATTCCATCCAAGAGATTGAATTAAACAAAGCAGCAGTCCCTCCATAACATGCATTCGTCGAATCAACACCTTCAATATCAGTATTTCCACTGTCTTTAAACAGTTGCATTAAGACTGATTTGACACTTTTGGATTTATCAAGTATAGTTTCTGTTCCAACCTCAAGACGTCCAATACGATCATATCCTAAAAATTTTATTGTAAAAAAACAATTATTAGTTGAAATACTTATGCGGAATATTTTACTGCATACGCGTACATGAATATAATAAAAAGTGTATAAAAACTGGATACGCTATAAATCAAATGTATTATCACACATCAAAAAGTCATGCAAAAACGAAAATAAATGTATTTTCAGCATTGAGAGGTGATATTTCTTCATACATAGGGTCACTGTCGTTTGCTTAATCTTAGGTTCGTAAGGTCGTTGAATCTTGTAAAAAAAATTGTACATTTTTTAAACCATTTTTGCTAAGCAATAATTCATCATTGCCATTGACGCAGAGTAGCTCTTCACTTTAAATACTAGTTACTATAAAATCTGCAAGTACTTGTTGAAAAGATATTGTCATAAGAAAATTGGATTTTAGATATATATATCTATCTTAATTCATTATGACTACTAATGATAAGTTAGTTTTACTCTTGAAGTACACATGGTACATACTTTACTTACTAAACCCTCATATTACGCAGAATGAGAAAGAATAGTCCACGTACCTATTTTATGTTTTTCCATTAAATTTTGTACAACGGTGAGGCAAAAAGAGTTGATGTCTTCACGATCTGAACAAAATCCCATCTTGTCCTGTCCAAGACCAATTGTATACTTTCCGGCTGGAACGCCATCAAATTCCTCCAACTCCGTTTGATCAACATACTGATAGGGAAAATATAATTCTATAGCCAATATTCCAACATTCTCAGGCCACGAACAACTTGATGTTTGCTGATTCATAATTTGTCTCTTTTTTGATCTTGGTGATTTGATACAAGTTGTCTCTTTTTCTACCGGCTCAACTGCTGCATACAAAAAATAATTTAGTTTTCTTTAAAAAAACGAAATGAATATTTGTGTGGCCGAGTAATAATTTGTTAACAAATAATCTAAACGTAAGAATCTAAAGGACCAGAGAAAACGGGTGCCGTGACTGATACCACAAAACTGACTGACAGATATTCCCTCTCAATAAGAATGTTTGTATGCATCGGTGTTTTTATATATTATATACAGACAGACAAATGTTAAACCCATAATTATTATGAGACTGCTCAATACTGAGAGGACTCCTCAGTAAGAAAAGAATACAATTCAAAAGACTTTTCGACTTTTGTATAGTGCAAGTACAAACTTGTGTATAGAAGGAATGACGTACTGACCAGCCTAAGGCTGTACCTGAATTTTTATTTTCAGAGACAACCCATCCTTCGTTACATCTTGTACACTTCTACTCTTTTTTTCCCTTTCTTACTCTCTCACCCAGCCTTTGGAATCTCATGTAGAATTTATTGAATCAAACTTTATATAAGTTGTTTCATTCTTAGCCAACCTGAATGATTCTAAAATGTATTTCTTGAATGGAAATGGTACCTGTCATAACAAACGATTTTTTTTCTACGCATCACGCTACTCTTTTTTTAATTCTATTACCTTTGAAATTAAAGTCAATAATAATTAATTGCACTAATATAAATTTTAAATCTCTTTTGATATAACCCTCTTTTTCTATTTTATTACACATAATCATCGGTACACCATAACATTTCAACCCATAATACACATGCCATGTAATTACTGGCAAAAGCCGCATAATGTTTTGATAGATATTACCAGTCTTACATACTTGATAGGGCGATGAGACGTCATTGAAATACTATATTTTTGAAATTCTAAGACAATATTTCTGCACATTTAATTCCTACATTATATTTAATATCCGCTGCCTACTGCTTACAACACAAATGTGCAAAATATACAAAAACATAAATGAATAACTGTGGTACAACTTTTGGTACTACGCACTATATGACCAGAATATAGAATAAAAGGTTTGGTATCACCTACTAATGCCTACTATAATTAATAATTAGTATCATTTATACATCAAGGTTCAAGTTAAATAAGCAAGGCTGTGAATCGTAAAATATTAAACAACAGGCCATTCAATGAATGACGGAAATTCCAACAAAAGAACTTTGGATACTAGGGACAAAATTCTTGCACCATTGACTGTCACAATAAGAAATACTAAAATACAGCTGCATCGACACAACTACATTTCAATAAAAACAATTTTCAAAGGGGCACATTCGAGTGCTCAATGAGGGTACAGAATGGATTTGATGTTATTATTATTATTTCCATCAATTTATTTTATAAACATTAATATTTTCTCTCTTTATTTTATAGAGCAAGTTTAAAACCTAACATGTCAATTTTCTAACACTTTTTGTTCCATACGTAGGGAGATCAAAAAGTAATGATTATGATTTTTTAGCTCCGTTCGTTGTAAACCGGTCACCAAGATATTTTAGTATGTTATACTAGAACTTGTTAGGGGTCTCCATAAAAAATTTGAAGTTTTGAAAACAATT
>JAQIVZ010001762.1:0-27747 GCA_034700945.1 Arrhopalites spinosus
AGCAAAGAGGGTCTAAACTTGGTACAGTACCAAACTTAGACCCTAGGGCCTAAACTTAGTAGTAGTGGACTAGACTGTCAATTTCCTATAGCCGGAATACGACTGTAGGAAATTGAGGAGGGTAGGCATTATTGACTATACTAAAAAGTGGAATAAAATTAACTCTAAATTAAATCAATTTAAATGATTTTAGGCCGGAATTATCAACAAGATTATCAAAAGCGTTGCAAATGCAGATGCACCATGAGATGACGAATAGTGGGAACTATCGATTAATTTATCCCCTCGAAAATTCTAACGAATACAATTCTTTGTTCGACCAGAGCAACTGTCCTACAATGGTGGATAATAACTTGTCCACCAAGAGAAAATTTGAACGTTATTCCGTTTCTAAAAGTAAAAATTCTACCCATGTATAATATTCAAAATTTGGGCTCTTTTTCTTATTGTTGGGGGCATTTTACTGGCAAGCTTGGGAATAATTTTTTATTCAATTCTAATTCAGAAAAATGAAGAGTCCTTCAAGATCATGTCCCTTTGCATCCTTAATTTTATGTAATTAACGCGTAGAGAACAAAAAAGGTTCAAAATTCATTAGAATGACATCATACGCCATTCGAATTTAATAAAGGGCACATTTCCGAAAAGCCTTTTCATGGCTTTTTTGAAATGGCAACTCATGTGATAATTTGTTCGACCTCTGGTCAATAGGACACCCTTGTATAACACCCTTTCCAAAACTCCTTTCAGGCCATGATTTTTTTAAAAAAATAATTGTTTCCGAGTAATAACGTCACATTTATCAAAGGGAATCAAACTGACAAAAACATTTTAATGGCATATAGTTTAATTTTAATTATGTTTACCAAGGACAGTTGGTCAGCTTTAATTAAAATAAATGAAGAAGAATTTTAAGGTAATTAGTTCCCCTAGTCTCTATGGCTTCCTGAAATTAGTTTAAACCATTTTTTAAAAAACAAAATAAATTCCTCTTTTTGACTCCTTGACCAATCAAAGGCCACGCCATGTGACCTCAGTACTTAATTGACCGCTGAAGAGACCAGACGTTTTTTTATTTTGCTCCTGAATTTAATTTCAATTTTTCAATTCTTTTAATTTAAATAATTCTCTTTTAAAAATGGTAAGTCAAAATTAAAATTAAAATTCGAAATTTCCGCCTGCATAAAAAATGTAATTAAATTTTTACAGCGTGAGTGCATCAGTATCCACATTGGTCAGGCCGGAGTTCAAATTGGGAACGCTTGTTGGGAACTGTACTGTCTCGAACATGGGATCCAACCTGATGGTCAGATGCCCTCGGATAAAACCTGTGGAGCTGGAGATGACTCATTCAATACATTTTTCAGTGAAACTGGAGCTGGAAAGCATGTCCCACGTGCAGTCATGGTCGATCTCGAACCAACCGTTATTGGTAATCTCAATTAAAATTAAATGCATTAATTATTTTACTGATTATTTCTTTGCCTCTACAGACGAAGTCCGAACTGGAACCTACCGTCAATTATTTCACCCCGAACAATTAATCACCGGAAAGGAAGATGCTGCCAACAATTACGCCAGGGGGCACTACACAATTGGCAAAGAAATAATTGACCTTGTTCTCGATCGAATTCGAAAATTAGCTGACCAATGTACTGGCCTCCAAGGATTCCTCATCTTCCATTCTTTTGGTGGAGGAACCGGAAGTGGATTTACTTCTCTTTTGATGGAACGTTTGTCAATTGACTATGGCAAAAAATCCAAATTGGAATTCGCCGTCTACCCAGCACCCCAAGTCTCCACTGCTGTGGTTGAACCCTACAACGCCATCTTGACTACCCATACCACCCTGGAACATTCAGATTGTGCTTTCATGGTTGATAATGAAGCCATTTATGACATTTGTCGTCGTAATTTGGACATTGAGAGACCAACTTACACCAATTTGAATCGTTTGATTGGTCAAATTGTTTCTTCCATCACGGCCTCCCTTCGATTCGATGGAGCCCTTAATGTCGATTTGACGGAATTCCAAACTAATTTGGTCCCTTATCCAAGAATTCATTTCCCATTGGCTACCTATGCCCCAGTCATCAGTGCTGAGAAGGCTTACCATGAACAATTGTCCGTGGCTGAAATTACCAATGCCTGTTTCGAACCAGCCAACCAAATGGTCAAGTGTGACCCTCGTCATGGTACAAAAATTTACTGTTGTTTTAAATAAGACTTTGGCTAAATATTTTGTCAATTTAAATGTACATTTAAATTGAAACGCAGGTAAATACATGGCCTGTTGTATGCTCTACCGCGGGGATGTCGTGCCAAAGGATGTCAATGCCTCCATTGCTACCATTAAAACCAAGAGGTGAGTCTCTGATTTAATTTAACTGTAAAATTTAATTTGATCTTTGACCCTTCAGGACAATTTGTTTCGTCGATTGGTGTCCAACTGGATTTAAAGTGGGAATTAATTATCAACCACCAACTGTTGTCCCTGGTGGTGACCTTGCTAAAGTACAAAGGGCAGTTTGTATGTTGTCAAATACTACAGCCATTGCTGAAGCCTGGGCTCGATTGGATCATAAATTTGACTTAATGTGAGATTTTTAATTGGAATTAAATATTTTAAATTGAATTTTAATTAATTTCTTTCTTTTCTACTTGTTCAGGTACGCTAAACGGGCTTTTGTCCATTGGTACGTTGGTGAAGGTATGGAGGAAGGTGAATTCTCTGAGGCTCGGGAAGATTTGGCTGCTTTAGAAAAAGATTACGAAGAGGTACAGTTTGCTTAATTGACAATTAAATTTAAATGAAATTTAATTATAATTTTTATATTTTTAATTAATTATTCTAGGTCGGGATGGACAGTCACGGAGGAGAAGGTACGAAATGTTGATTCTAAATGACATGTACTTATTTTAAATTTTTGAAATTTGTATATCTTAATTATTTTTTAATTACAGGTGAAGGTGGAGAAGAATATTAAAAGGATAAATTATTTAAAAGTCAAAATTACAAGTCACATACAAAAGAAAACTACAAAATTAGTAGACAAAATCTCTCTACAACTTAATTATTATAAATGTCTGTCTCTCATCAGAAAAATAAAATGGAATTAAGATTTACTCAATGCATTTGACTATGTTAATTATTTAAACTTTAAATATCTTACATTTAATTGCCCTAAAAATCCAAACAGAATAATCAATACTGCCACTAGTTTACTAGTAAATTAATCATTTAATATTTAAACGTGATCATCATTCTATGTGATTTAGTAATTAAGTTTCATTTTCTCTTTTAAATTGCAATTAACTAAATTAAATATAAAAAATGGACACGAGTAGAAAAAAACATTGAAACTTGTAAAAAAAGGGATTTTATTACAACAAAAAAATAAAATTCATTTAATTTTCAATTCCTGTACAAGTTTTTCAGCTGATTCATCAGATAAATAGAATCCACAGATGTGATTATGATGATGATCTTTTTTATTTGACCTCTCAGTTAAAAGTCTAGACATACTTGTCGGTTCTGTGACAAAGGGGCTCATCATTTCAAAAGGAGATTGTAAACTTTTGAAACAGTTTGGATCTTTCAATTTTTTCCAAGATCCATTGGCAGTGGCCCTCATTCTTGAGTAGTAGCTGGGTCTCTTGAATCGGGTATAAAATTCACCTGTTGTGGTTTGAAAAGTTGACACAGTTTGACCTGGAGGTAATTGTAATTTACTTTTACTTTTAACTTTTTTAATTCCACTCCTCCTCCCCAAAAGTGCCCATCTCGATTTACGACTCTCCAAAAGTTTTAGTCGAAGTCTTCGTTGAGTTTTTTCAATATCGGTCAAATTTTTAAATTTTTGTTTTAAATTATTCACCAAATTATTGACCATATCTTTCAAATTTGAAATTTGATGATTTTTAAATTCCATCAAGTTTTTAATTTGTTGAAAAAGACCATATTTATTGATTATATTTTTATCAGTTTTTAATTTAAATTGTAATCGATCAATTTCATATTTCATTTGATCGTTGAGTTGATCCACAATATCATCATAAATTTTTTTAACTTGTTCCACATTACAAGACTTGACCTTGTCGAAGACAATTTGATTGACCATGTCAAGTAATTTATTTTTCAAGTTTTGTACTTGTTCAATAAATTTTTTATTTGTTTTGTCAATCTCATTGGAGAGACGTCCTTGAGGACTTTTTGAATTTTGTTGAAGGATTCGATCCTCCAATTCTTTTACTGCATCGTTGAGACCATGTTGAATATTTTGGATCATGTTTGTCTGATATTTTAGTGGAATTTTATTGATTTCGTTGTTTATATTTGTCAAGTGATATTTTAATTCTTCGAGTGTTAACGAAACTTGGCTTTCGTGATGATCCGTCGACAAGGATGCTCGATGTTGGAATTTTGTGTCTATTTCTGGATCGAAAGGTAAACCAATTAATTTTTTTAATTCGTCGTTTAATAAATTTTGTAATCTTGTAATTTCTCGATGGCCAACTTTTGAATTGAGTTGATCCATTGCGATATTTATTTTTTCGTGCTGTTCCTTCAAAATTTTTTTGTCTCCACAATTTTCCAATTGATCTCCAAACTTTTTTAATAATTTTCGAATTTTTGACTCCACCTGTTTGGTTATTGATGTTCGATAGCGTTCAGGGATTTCATTGAAAGCTTGACTGATTTTTTGGGCATGTTCGAGGAATTCTTGTTGATTAATTTTTGGTTTTTTAAGGACACTCCCATCCCATGCTAATTTGTTGGGACGCCATTTACTCATCGATGCATTTGGAATATGATTATTTGTGACGAGATACTCAAATTCCCAATTTAATTCTTCTTGTAGACGCCATAAATCGGAACTAATTATTTTCTTTTGAAGATTGTCAATCTCAAAATTAATTCTTTTAATCGTAGGTAAGAATTTTGAAATGTCTTGTTGGATTTGTAAACCAAGGTCAATTATATTGGTCATGTCCACTGACGAGACTTTTCTTTTGAGATGGTGGGTAATTTTTTCGTGTAGTTTTTTAATGGAATCTTGTATCTTTAATTGAAGTTTCCGAACATTTTCTGTCTTGTACTGTTCGGGTAATTGATCAAATTCTCTGTCCAGTTTTTCTAAATGGTGTTCCAACTCTTCCAAAGTAATTTCTTTTTTGTCAGTTTGTTCTTCAGGAAGTTTCATTTCCATTTGACCTCCATCAGGATGATCAAGTCCCAAACTTTTGAATTCATCATTGAGTTCTTTTTGAAGTCCCGCTATTTCTGGATCATCCACTCTCCCTTGTAATTCATTCATCAAGTTGTTGATACCCAAGTGTGGTTGTGCTCCACCGAAATCTGCATCGTGACTCATTTTATCAACAACTGTATTCACTGTATTTTCGAGATCATGGACAATCGAGGTTCTAAACTTTTCGGGGAATTTGTCAAGTTGATTTTTTATATTGTTTTTCATTGTAGATAATTCTTCATGATTTAATTTTGACGAGGGTCCTAATTTCTTAATTGGAGGTGAAAGAGATTTGAGTGCATCGTAAGTATCGTTTGGAAGTAAAAGGAGTTTGTTGAAATGATGATTGAAATTATTGACCACTTGTTCAAGTTCAAAATTCCCAATTTTTTGTTGAAGTTTTCCAATCTCTCTATTAATTTTTTGGAGTGTGTCAATCAACTCTTTTTTATCTTGATGATGTAAAGGATCGTTAATTAAATTTTGATCATCATTAATCATTTTGTTGATTAACGAGTTTACTTGTTTTTGCAAGTTGTTGACAAGATTAACTTTCTTCAAGTTGTTGGATAATTGATGAAATGAATCGTTAATATTTTGTCGTAAACTTTTTAATTCTTTTGAGGTCCATTCTTTCTCTTGTGAGGATGACCCCACCGATTTTCTTTTGAGGACAACTTCATCGGGTAAGTTTAAAAGTTTGTTAAAAGTGTCATTAAATATTTGTTGTGTTTTCTCAACTTGTGATTTAACATTTTTGGGAAGTTTGTCCATTCGATTGTTAATATTTTCAAGTTTTTGTTTCAAATCTTGAGATTCTTTATCATTTAATTGATTGAGATTAAGAAAAGTAAGATCATCTCCAATTACTTTATTTAAAGTTGAATTGACCCCATCCTGCAATTTTTTAATTGCATTTAATTGTTTGAATTTGGCGGGTAACTGTTCAATTAAATTGTGGATGTTGTCTTGAATTTGTTGTAATTGTTGGACACTTAATTTTGGAGAAAGTTTATTGAGATTTAATTGTTTTTGTGGTAGTTCAAGAATTTTGTTGAAATAATTTGTGAAGTCTTGTTGAAATTTGAAAATGTCTGGATAATTTTCAAGTTTGTCAACTTGTACAATTATCTCATTTAATTTTTGTTTTAATTCTTCCTTCTCTTCCGCAGTTAAATTATTGAGTAAATGTTTTTCTTGTTGTTGAATCATTTCATCTATTGAGGAATTAATTCCTTGTTGAAGATTTTGAACAGGTAAACTATCTTTAATCTTGTCAGGTAATTGATTAATAATTGTGTTGACTTGTTCTTGTAAATTTTGTAATTGTTCCACATTTAATTTTGAAGGTAGTTTACTATGAATCAATTTTTTTAATTGTGATTCTTCAATGTTGTCAATACCCAAAATATTGTTGAAATCTTGATAACATTTTTGTTGTAATTTAAGTATCTCTGGATCATAGTCAAGTTTGTCAACATGAAAATTAATTTCTTTTAATATGTCTCTCACATCGTTCTTCTCTTCCTGATCAAGTTGATTGAAATGAAATTCAACATCATTTTCTGCAACTGGAACAACCTCTCGAAGAATTTTGTTTATGACAGAATTGACCCCTTCCTGAAATTTGTTGACAGTGTCTCCTTGTTTGAAAATCTCAGGTAAATTGTTAATTGCTCTGTTAAGATTATCTTGAATTGTTTCCAAATCTTTTGCATTTATTTTTGTTGATAATTGTGATTCATCAATTAATTTTGTCTCTCCTTGATTAAATTCTTTTTCAATTCCAGTTGGGTCCAAAATATTATTGAAATATTGTAAAAGATCTTGTTCAAGTAAAGAAATGTGAGGATTTCCAATTAAATTTTGAAGATCATCAAGATGATTAGTAATATCATTTAATTGTTTTTTTATCTGTTTTTTTCTAGGTAAACTCATGTCAAAATGATCATTAAATATTATGCTTCCCCCTTTGACTTTTTTAATATAATTTTTGATCCCATCTTGAAGATTCTTGACAGCAGGAAGAGATTTAAAATTACTTGGTAATTTACTAATAGCCACATTGATGTCATCTTTAAAATTCTTCAATTGTTCCAAACTCAAATTCTGTGGGACTTTACCTTCAAACTTTTTAGATATTTTTTCAGTCGCATCGGTAGTACTATTAGGTAAGTTGAAAACTTTGTTAAATTCTTTTTGTAATTTAAAAATGTGAGGATTGACAATTAACTCTTGTAATTTGTCAACTTGCTGATTAATATTTTGTACTTGTTTGGTAACTTGTTGTTTCATCAAATATTGTTTGGAATCATTAATATCAATTTGTTTATCAATTATTTCTCTTGTTAATTTGTCAATAGATTTTGAAATTTGTTTGACTTGTTCCGACTTGAATTTCTCAGGTAAATTTTTGATATTTTTATTAATCAAGTCAACTAATTTGATCAGTTCTTCAAAATCCAATTTATTTACTTGTGATAATCTTTTAATTGAATTTTTCTTTTGTTTATTTGTTCCATTCTCAATTAAATTTGGGGCTAAATTGAAACCAAGTTGTTTACTCAATTCTTTTTGTAATCCTGCTAACTCAGGATTATTTCCAATATTTAATTGTAGTTTCTTAATATCCAAATTAATTTTGTCTAATTGTTTTATCATCTCTTCATTCAAAACTTGATCCTCTTTTTGTTTCAATTTTTCCAGATCGTTACTGGCGCCATTTTCTAATTGGGATAATTCATCTTGATATTTGTTAACGATATTTTGAACTGATTTTCGTTGATCTGATAATCCTGATACTCCTGAAGCAATTGACTGATCACTTGCGACTGATTTGAGATCTTCGATGAGATTATCTTGTAAGTTGACAACATCAGCATTAAATTTATCTTTAAATGCGTTGACATCATTTTCTAATTTGAGTTGTGGAGTAGTATTTAATTGTTGTAAATATTTATTTATGTTGTGATTCATTTTTTGTTGAATCTCTTTCATTTTGAGAGTTTCGTACGATTCCGGAAGTTTATTTATTTGTTCATTGAGACGTTCTTGATGTTCCTTGATTTTATTGGCTGTAGAATTGTCTTTTATTTTGGAAGATCCAGATCGAGATCGGGATGATTTTCTACTTGATGTGCGTGAACTTTTTCGAGAATATGAGGCGGTGCCCTCACCCAGCTCACTGTTGAGATCATTTTGAAGTCGATTAATATTTTCATCGTCGGCCATTTTTTTCTTTAGTTTTTCAATCTCTGAATTTATTTTGTCTAATCGTTTCTTCATCAATTTCTTCTCTCCTGATGGATCATCTTGGAAGGATTTGACATCTTCCATTATTTTTTGAATAAATTTGTTAACTCCTTCCTGAACACTTAATAGACGAGGTGTTCTGTATTTTAATGGGATTTTTTCGATTTCAACATTGACACATTGTAATAATTCTTCGAGTTGTTCGGGACTCACATTTCGGAACATTTCTAAAGAATCAACTGCCAACGATACTTCATTTATTTTTGGATCATCATCAGTTCCATCGAGACCAAGAAGTCTGTTAATTTCTTTGTTAAAATCCTTTTTTAAATTGAGCAAATCTTTCTGAAATATTTTCCTCTGAAGATCATCAAAAGCCTCATTGACCTTGCCAACTTGATCCTTGACCTTTTGTTCTTCTTTGTATTTTAAATGAAGTGGTGAGTTTGAATCAAGGAGATTTTCAATTTCTTTGTTAATTAATGATTCTTTAATTAATTTTTCTTCGATCAAATTCGTTACAGGGTCATTGACCTCATTTTTACTCTTGACCTCTACTTTATCCTGCAAGTTTTTTATTGTTGCATTAAGCCGGGTCATTTGGTCATGAAGGTCATTGTGACGTTTGGCTGCTTCTTGAGCTTTCTTGGCCAAGTCGTCTTTTTTTAATTTAAGGTCATTTTCGACGTCAGGTTTTGGCTAAAAATACAGATTGATATTATTTAAAATAATTATTTAAATTAAAATTTAATTGTAATTACTTTCTCTTGCGTTTGTTCAATAAATTTTTTAATTCTTTGTAAATTTTCATTGACATTCTGTCTCAATTTTGATAATTTTACGTTGACCTTGTCAATAAGACTTTTGAGTTCTTCATTTTGAACTTGTGACCTCAATTGGTTCATGTTTGTGTAGAATTTTTTGTCTTTTTGATAATCTTGACCGCCTTGATCATCCGCATCGGGGTATTTGAATGTCACTTCCGGTTCTTTCTCCCTGGCCATTCTCTCGGCTTCTTGAGCTTGTTTTTGATCTTGCACAAGTTTAGCAAGTTTTTTGAGTCTTTGGTCAGCTCTCCAGCGGGTGATGAGGAGACGGGCGGCTTGAACGAAGGGTTTTAAAATGGCGGGTTTTAATTGATTTGAATTTTCAGGGTCATGTGACAAACCATGTGTCACTGATTCTAAAGGGAGTTTAGTTTTGTTGGTGATTTGACGCTGATTAAATTTTTTTAATTTAATTCGGCTCAAGTCTTCACTCTCATCATTTTCCATTCCGACTCCTTTCTAAAGAGAGAAGAAAATCGTGATTAAATTTTAAATCATAATTAAATTTAAAATTAAAAATTACTTTATATTCATTCACAAAATGTTCTCGTTCCAATTTAATTTTATTGACCAATTCAGGCTCCAAGTCAATACTTTGAGTACCCAAAAATTGTTTGTGATGTTGATGCAACAAATTTTCTTGTTGAATTGAAAGACGATGCAACTTTTTGGCGAATTCGGCCCTCTTTTCTTGATACATCCCAATCGATTTTGACATCTCGACACCGAGGGGACCTGTTGAGAGAATATTTCTAATAGTTAACGGAAATTACAATTCATTTTTTATTTTTACAATTTACCTAACAATGAATTAGAGTCAAAAGATGATTTTTGTAACAAAAATTTCATAATTCCCGCCGGCGTCATCATTTTTTTCATTTCTTTATAGCCCTCCTCCATCGAAGGGCCAGATTTCAAATTTGCCGCGCCTACTTGCTTGACAAGACGGAATTTTGGATCTTTTTTGGGTTTTGATTTTGGTGCTGATGACTTTTCAAGGTCACCGGTCAATTTCTCAATCTCAAGAACGTCCCGCCGTCCATTTAAATTTGTCAGGTTGGGAACACATCGTCCATGAATTTGAATTTCGTAGGGTTGACTCTCAACCCCGGGAAATTTAATAGCAAGTTTGTAGGTCAAAGTTAAATATTCATGGGAAGTGAAAGAAACAGTCAAAAATTTGACACTATTAGGACCAGGTCCAATTGTACCTAAAATTAAATTTTAATTTTAATTGTAATTAAATTTCAATCTAAATTTTTAGTTACCCGAACGTGGGGTCACAGTGAAAAATTGATTGAGTGGAGACACAACACAAAAATTGTACAAAAGACGAGGAACAGGTAAATTAATTTTTGCTTCGACTCTAAAATGAAAATGAAAAATAATTAATTACAATTAAAATACTTAGTTAAAGACTCACCTTGTACACAGGGGAGCAGGAGGGAGGGAAATCTGTTTTGGAAGGACAAACCAATTGAGATTTGGCATCAACTCAAGACAAACTCGAATTCCAGGTTGACCTTGAACTTGAATCTCAAGACAGTCCACACAAATTCCAACATTTTGTGGTTTACATTTAACATGAAATGTGACTTCTGAATGGCCATAAATATCTTGCTGTAAAAATTAAATTAATTAATTTTAAATTAAAATTAAAAAGAATTAACTCACTTGATTATAGTACACTTGAAAAATGTCAGTTTGAGGTAAAAGAATTTTAAATCTGACATTATTTCCGGTTTTGTTCCAGACAACGATGGGGACCACGTGATTCGACGTGTTGTCAGTAGAAAATTTGACATGGACTGGAGTGACACTGATGACGTCATTCTCCCTTCGATTCTTTGATGGTTCTGTTACAAATTTCAATTTTTAAATAAATGTTTAATTAATTTAAGTATAATTTTTGATTTACTTGGATGACTTGCAAGACAAATATCTTGTGCTTGTAAGTAGGCACAGTCCGTCATCGTGACAGGTGAGTTTAATTAATTTGAATAATTAATTAGTTATTTTAATTAAATTAATTATTACAGCCTTGCATTGCAATGCATTGCATGGCTTGAGTGTTGGCATTTTTGTTAATTTTAATTGTCATTTCCTGTTGCTGTAGATACAGTTTTGTTGATTATGAAAACATTTTTGGCCAAAAAAATTGCTCCACTCCAACAACTGTACAGAGTGCAGTGACTACGAGTCAATCCCAATTCGAAACTAGTTAGGCCAGCATTAGGATTTAATTATTCCACTAATTACAATTAAATTTTACTGTAACTTGACATTCAAATTATTAAATTGACAAAATGCCTTGCTGTGGTGGTGGTAATAGTTCCATGGGAAATGTTGGATTGGGACTTGGGAATTATGGCGGGCAAATGCCCATGAGCGGCTGCTGTCCACTAAATTGCTGCCCACCTGTAATTAATTTAATTTAAATCATTAAAAAATTTAATGGTCAATTTAAATTAATTATTTTGTATTTTTCTATCAAGCCATGCTGTCCTCCTCCAAGACTGACACTTTGTAATCCCGATCCTTGTAACCCTTGTTGCCGACCATGTCCCCTGCGTAAATTCAAATATGATGCTAATATTCAGTTAATTATTTTCAAATTAAGTTAATTAAATTAATTGTTTTTATAGTCGGGCCATGCTGTCCACCCATGAGATGCTTTCCAAAGGTAATTTTTGGGATATTTATTAATAATTAAGTGGTATTCAAAATTCAATTAATTTTCGATTCTTTTCTGCTTGTGTAGGTCTGCTGTCCACCTCCGTAAGTTTTTTGTCTTTAATTTAGTTAAATTATGATTTAATTAATTGATTAATTTAATTTTTATGAAATTATGCAGGTGTTGTCCCGATCCATGTATTCGATTGAGTAAAAAATGTTTCGTGCCACCGGTACTTAAATCCTTTCTTTAACTTTTAATTGACTTTAATTAACTTGTTAATTTAAATTTAATTGTCATTTGAATTTAGCCTTGTTGCCCTCCACCTTGTTGCAAACGCATGGTCTTGGTTGTCTCCCCTCCAATTTGGTATTTAAATTAATTAGTACAATTGAGTACAATTAAGAATTTAATTACTGACAAATTATTTTTGTGTTTTCAGTCCACCAAGATGCTGCCCACCTCAGCCATGTTGTCCTCCATGCATCCCTTGCAGAGATCCATGTACTTTTCATTTTTCTCACTAATTATCAATTAACTTTTAAATAAAATTAATTTTAATTTGGCTGAATTATTTTGGATTTTGTAGGTTGTCCCAGTCCCATGCCTCCATTTTGTGGGGTTAGTCAATGTGGACGGAGGTGAATGGACTCGTTCAGCAATATGAGAAACTAACCAAGGATAACTGAACAATCAGGGCAAAGATATAATTGGAGCCATCACTAATTTACAATTAGTTATTCAAATTAGAAGCAAGTAATAAGGAAAATAGTTAAACTGTCGTTTAAAATAATGACAAAATTAAACATGATTAAAATAAATTGCACTAGACTCACAAACCATAATTTTTCCTCTCATTTATTTTCTTGTTCGTCATAAAAGTCAATTTTCGTCAAAAATAATGATTAGGACAGGAGGGAGTTTTAAAATTTTATTTGCAATTTGAACTTCTCATTTAAATGAATATAAGCTCATGAAATAATGATAGACAGGAAGTGAGTTTATCTTTTTTATGATTTATTCTTGGTTCTCACATTTTGTGTATGACTACAATTTTAATTATTTTGCACACCATTAAATTGTAGTGTTTGTGCCGTAACTGAAGATTTAAAAGGGCTAAAAATAATTTGAATAATTTAAAACCTAAATAGAAAACATGTTCCGTTTCTTAGCACTGCCAGTTTTTCTCATGGCACCTTGTTCCAAAATTAAATTGATGGGGTCTAAATTGTCAACATTTGTCAATGTATTGGATGATTTTTTAGCCTCACAATCATTTGCATTTGGATTTGAAATAGAATTTGCATCTTCTTGTTCATTTACCTCAGGTGGAGGTGAAGAATCTTCTTCATCATCTTCGTCTTCATTTTCTTGTGAAATTTCTACTTGAGATTCTGACTCCACGACAATGTCAGAAGAATTTATGGCCAAATTTTCTTCAATTAATTCCACTCCAGGGGCAGGTGCTTCCATTTCAGGTGTTTTTATTTCAGTTTCTTCAAGATTGTTATCCTCCGTTTCTTTAAGATTCTCCTCTTCAATTTCTTTAGAATTCTCATCTTCTATCTCATCTTCATCTTCATAGACAGTGGCAAGTTTTGTATTTTCATTAATTGACCCCGATTCTTGAACAGGCTCTGAGTTATCCTTGGCAATGAAGATGGGGGAGGAGACAAAGCAAATCTCTTGACTAATCTCATTTTCTACCACAAGATTCTTCTCTTCAGTGACCCCAGAATCTTCTTCGTGATTCATTTCCTGGACATGATGCTCTTGTGACAATGACACTTCCGGCAGGTTCACTTCCGGTTCTTGTACCATTACAGGTTTCTCCGTGTCATTTAGAACAATGGGCTCAGTCAGAATGACAAGTTCATCTTTACTGGGCGGAGAAATAATTATCTCTTCAATTTTTTCCTCAACATTTTGAGGCTCTTCATGGACACTCGATAAAGTTGGAATCAATGTAAGATTTTTAGACTCATCTGGCTCGTCAACAGTGACTTGTTGTTCTTCCTTCTCTTCCGGTTTGTCCGGAAGTAGTTCTTGAAAGACGTTGGCATTGTCAATGGAACTCTCAATTTGGACATTGTAGGCCGTAAACTCGCTCGTTCTTCGATGCGAATTCTCAGTGAGAGCTGCATGACGAGGGAACATTTGAGAATCGACTGAACTCTCCGTCTTACTCTTGCCAGCATGAGGTGGTAAAATTACATTCAGTGTACTGGCGGGTAATTTCTCTCCCCTCCGTGCGGACTTTCCTGGCACTGACCTTTGAACTGTTGCCCGTTTTTCGGGTGTGAGTCTTGGAGGAATTGCAGGTTGTGCACGTCTTGGTGTACTGACAAAAAAAGGTGGTCGTTTGTTCACAGAATTTGGTCCTCCAGTGACATTTGACTTCGGTGTGGAACTTGTAGAGGTCAGAGTCAGACGTGGGGAGGGAGTGACAATGGGCTTGACCTGTGTGGGAGCGGGTGTTCTCTTTGGTGTTGAGGATGAAATTGTGTCGGGTTTAGTTTGTTGATGATTGTATTTTGTTGTATTTCTCCAGGCTGGTTGAGTTGTTTGCCTGGACTTGGGAGTTGTCCCCTACAAAATGAAGATGAAAAATTTAATTGTCCTTTAAAATCAATTTTAAATAATAATTAGTCCACATTAATTTAATAGAAAATGTCTTACTACATTGGAAGAGTTTGTAGAATTCCCTTCACGCCGGTTCATTATCATTGAGATTTTTGAAGAACAATTTCACTTTGGCAAGGAATTTTGATGGTGGACAAGGATTAATGTGTCAAGGATGTCTAAAGAAAGCTATTTAAAATTTTAAATGTCCCTTGTTCTTCTCAAATATTGATAATTTGAATACAAAATGTGTTCATGTGCTAATAATTCAAGTGTGCAATAAATCCCCCGTGCTCATTCGGGCCGGGCATTTGCATGGTCCTCAAATATTCCAGGCCGGAAGTTGACTCTAATTGTGTTGTGGTCCATTATTTTCCATGTCAACGTCAATTAATTATTAAATGCAGTTTAATTTGACAAGTGTACTAACATTGACAATAAAATTCATTGATTTAAATCAGTTGAAATCAAATACGATTTTTTTAAATGGTTGACAATTGATTTTAATTGAAATAATTGAAATAATTTCAACTGTAATTATTACAGTTTTCTTATTAAAATTAATCTTGATGTGAATTGAGATTAAATAGAATTTGCACTAAAGTTCCCCGTCAGTTCAAGACCAAGACCAAGTTTATGATTCCCGCCATTTATACTTTTCCCATCAATTTGAGCAGCCAATGTCAGTACAGCTTCTATTTTATTTACAAATTAAATTATGAGAGGAATTTTAATTAATTACAATTTAAAAAATTACCCTCTCCAAGTTTTGTCTCCATGCCCAAGCCAAGTTGACACTCCCCATTAATTTTGGCTCTAAGGGAAGTAGAACGACTCAGAAGAAATCGACCACCAATGGCAAATTCATTCATAGACTCTGATTTAGCTTCTCCTTCACCGGAAGTGGAGGAATTCGGTGGTTTGTAGCCAGCCATGAATCCAGCTTCGAGACGATCATTGATTCGATGATAGGCTGAGACTCTAACTTTTTCCAAATTGTCCACGAATCCATTGTACTGAAATGTAGGGGAACAATAGCCAATGGCCAGGATGTTCGAGTCAACTTTACTCTCACCAGCATTAAAATTCCCTTTGACCCCAGCCAACCATCCATGACATCCACCCACTATTGACCCACTCAATGTGGCTGTCACATCGTCCCCAACCTCTGCTGAGACTTCCATTGATGCATTGTTCGTTCTCATTTGTGGACTTACCCTCGTCGAACATTTTCTATTAATTTAAATTTAATTAATTAAATTAATTATGCTAATTAATTTATTTAGTACCCTGTGGCAGGATCCAAAGCACCAGAAACATTTAGTCGACATCCAGGAAGTAAGCCAGCGAGGTCATCTACTGTGACCCCAAGTCTGAGTTTATTGTCCAAGTCCCATGATTCTCCAACCGTCGTTTCTGAAATGAATTTAAAATTTGAATAGGCCCACAAATTAAGAGGGACGTGGAGTTACTGTATTGGGGAGGCTGGACATTAAATTTGCAATCAATGGCTGCACTGTCCATGGACCAATCTGTTGTGTTGATGGCTCCACCCACATTAAGATTAACATTCCCACATGTCCTGACCCCAGCATCGACTTTAACTTGACCTATGGGATACCCTCGATTAAATACATCTGAACAGGGTTTTCCCAATTCGTTAAAAAGTGGTGGCGGCATTTTTAACTGTAAAGTTTAAATTTTAATTATTATTCATTTTTTCACTGAAATCTTATCTAATTGAAACAGTTTTAAAATGGACGACACTTACTTATTTTTAATGTAGAATGAAATTTTGAAATAATTAAAACCGAATTAGTTAATTTTGATTTACAAAAGAGATCTAATTTTACGAGCTCCTTGCTCCATGAATTCTAACTAACTTATAAGCATAGAGGCATTTCATTTGTAGAGAAGGCAAAGATAAAAATAATTGCAACTTTGTTTATTTAAATATTTTGCCATGGCGGTGAAAGTCCGTTACCCTGGCTTTATTTTTGGTCACTTTATTTTTTATTTTCAATTTCTAATCTTGCACTTTGTAATTTTCTGCCAACCACCATTTTGCACCAAGTAGGCCTAGACAGGTAGACTAATTGCCTGTATAATTAAATTATCTAATCAAATTAACAAGTTTTAAATTTGCACACCTGGATAAAATTAAAGGCTTTAATCATGACGGCTAATGAGGATATTCATAAACAATATGTTTTAATGGTCCAAAAATTCAAGCAACAATGCGAGGATTCCTTGAAAGGTCAAACGACGGCGTGGAATGAATTGCTCGAGTCGGGTCAAAAAAACTTTGTGGCTTTACAACAAAATTATGCCAAAGGGCATCAGGATCTTCTCATGCAAATGATGAAGGGTAAAATTTGAATACAATTTATATTTATCTTTTTTAAAGAACCAAATTATGAATAAAATTCTTTTTTTGTAGCAAATACGGACATGATTGAGAAGCTGACAAAAAATTATCATGAACTGAAACAAAATATAGAGACGGGTTATAGTACTCTGATGACACAGTCCAAAGTCAATTTTGAAAAAAATATTGCCAGTTTTAAACAAACTTGTGACGATGCCATGAAAAAAGGTTCGAGTTTCCTTTTTGTCTTAATAAAATGTTTAATTATGTAAATTAATTGCACGTTAAAATTAAATATTTCAGTGACCATATTACCACCAAAAATTTACCAAGATGCAATCAAAGAGTTGCAAGCCATCCAAGGGATGAATGCCGAGTCCATTCAGGTAAAATTTAATTACTTTCAAAGTTTTCTTCACTAATAAATGCATGGTGACTTTTATTAGAAATCCTACAAGTCAATGATGGAGCATTTGGACAATCATTTCAAAGAGACTGTGAGACAACTTCAACTCCCTGAAATTAAAGTTGTGGCTGAAAAACCAGCGGAAAAACCTGTAGCCAAGCCAGCTCAACCAAAATCAGCGCCAAAAAAGTAGAATGGCCTAACATTTAAACTTTGAGTCTTACAATTAATTCACAATTTGTATGCACAATCAGTCTTAAAAAAAGCAGATAAAATGTAGCATTACATATTCTTTCAAACTTTATATTTATTTTTAAGAATCCTTTTCCATAATTTTACTTTGGGAATTTTATTTTGGCGCAAACACATGTCCTATACACCAAATTGTTCGTCTGGACCTAGAAAAACCAAATCGGAAGAGTGGCACTCAGGATTGTCAAAATTGAAATTTTGAAAAATCAAAAACCGAAATTTTTCAAAATTTTGACACTTTTACTAATTTTTTCCTGCGATACCTTTTTGAAACCCCTATTGCACTTAGAAAACAATGGCCCACTTCGTGTTGTAACTTTAGGTTGAAAAATAAATTTTACTGAATTAAAAATAGGGTAGACGAACATTTTGGGAATAGGCTGAAAGTATTAGCCAAAGACAATTCAATTGTCGGCTGAAATTGTAAATACAAACTGCAGCATGTGTTTGTTAATTGTGATTAAGTTCCCCGAGGGCAAGCGCGGCGAAGCCGCACCTTGTTTCACTTTATATTTTTTATACAAAATTCACAATAAAATGATACCTTTCCATACGGTCCGTATATTTGTAAAGGAACGGAACCAAATACAGTAAAATGAGCACATTTTGCTTTTGCATCATTCTAAATACGGAGTACCAGTAGCAAAAACAGTTTTGCCTATGAAAATGCTATGGCTCTACATCCTTCCCTTTGATGTGCCTAATTGCAGTTAAAATAAAAATAAATACGACGATTGATGAGATGTAAAAATAAGTTTCAAAATGTGGGGTCAAAATAATGGAGATGGATTTGAAAATAACAAATAGTTGAGTTAAATAAATAGTTGGGCCATAAAATGTTGATTTAATTCCATCTACCCACCATTTTCCTCTTCAGAATGATTGAATCAATCAAGGAAGTTACAGGTGAGAGGAAGTTTAATTAATTCTTTACTTTCCTTAATGGTCAAAGAAATAATTTCGAAATGTTCAAGCTCTTCAATATGAACACAATGTTTTTCAAAATGGTGAGATACGAGACCACACAAGTGACAATTTTTGAGATTTTTTGCCGGGTTGTGGAATTTGAACAGATTTGATTTTGAAATGAAATGAGGATAAAGTTTTCAAACTTTTGTCTTTAAAATATTGGCTTTATTTATTTATTTTTATTGTGATTTATTTGAAACTGCGCAATTATTATTACGGCCTTCAAAAGGTTGATTTGATTGCTCTCCAATCGAAGTACATATAAGTGTATATAAGCAGAAATTTATCTCTTTTTATAAAAAGACTCAAACTTGATCTGACATTTCAGTTGACACACGGCCATTTTTTAGTAATTTTTGCTTTTTTAGTTGAATGTTCAGTTTACTTCTTTAGACTTAAGATTTAAATAATAAATTTGCACATAAATTATTTTGCAATATGAAGGAGTCAGAAATATTGCTCATTTTAATTGTTTCATTAATTGATTTGCGTTTAGTATCTTCCAGTAGTCCTCTTCTCAATAGTTTTGATCAAATTAACAAAACTTTAACTTGTACTGCAGCCCCACAACTGCCTTCTGTGAATTCCATTGAAACCTGTCCGGTAATCTAAAGAATAATTCATTAATAAATAATTACTAAAATCTGAAATAATTCATTTACTTATTTTATTGTAGTTAAATTATGTAATTAATTGACCGCCTCCTCCTTTAGCCCAATGCCGAATTCTTTGCGAGACTTGCCGAGTTTAGTGGGAGTAAAACTGGGGTTTTAACAATGGTAAATGTGATAGTGAACCAATTAAGTAGATCATTAAATTATGAGTTAAAATAGGAACAAATACTTAACCTAGACGGCATTGGTATTCGACGTTGGATCGTGCCCGTCGATGAACGGAACGCTGTCCTCTATCGGTTGACAGACAATCCAATAGACGGCAAGCCAAACTCAAAGACTCCAACCCTTCTACTCCATGGCTTGCTTGCTAATGCTTGCACTTACGCTTTCATAAATGCCAAAAAAAATGGTTGTGGTAGTATCAGTAAGTGATGAAATTATTCGATAATCAAATAATTAATAAGATTAGATAATTAAATTTTGAATTAATAAATTTTCTTCTTTTAGCCTACTCACTATTTAAAGCTGGACTGGACGTCTTTCTGATGGACAATCCCGGCACAATTAACTCCACTGGTAGCACTCAACCCCCAATTGGAGCTCTATATTGGGATTTTTCGTAACATTTTCAAATTGATGCTTAGTTTTAAGCAAACATTTAATTATTTTAATTAACAGGTGGGATGATGTAGCAGACATATATTTATCGCCAGTTATCAATAAAATTATCGATATTAGCGGTCAGCCAATGATCAACGTGGTAGGTCATTCAATGGGAACAACTGTTACGATAGCCGCGTTGAGTACCCATGATGACCTCCGTCCCAAAATTAAAAACGTGGTCCTAATCGCTCCCGTCTTTCATTTTAAACATTATTCCTTCCTACTAAATCTTCTTGCCATCACCAAGAATATTTTCACCATCTTATTGGTTTGTTTAAATAAAGGTTAGACAAAGTAAAGCATGTCGGCTAATTTCTAGTCCCATATTTTAGGACCTTGACCCAAACATTTTGGCTGTTCCAGTACCCACAAAAGATTTAGTAAACTTCTTGAGAACATACGGGGGCGGTTATTGCAATTCCAATGGTGTCAGTACGGACATTTGTGAATTCATTACGGGAGTTCTTATGGGCTGCAGCTATAAGGAAACAGTTGCGGTCAGATCACATGATTTAAACAACCCGCATAACTTTAAACGAGAAATTAAATGTTTCCATTCTTTAAAAGGAACGCCTGGGAGCTCTCATTAGATGTGTGCCAGACGTAGCGACATTAAAAATGTTGGTACATTACGCGCAATGTATTTCGGCAAAACAATTTCAAAAATTTGATTACGGTCCAACATGGAATATGATAAAATATGGTCAATGTAGCCCACCTGTTTATGACGTGAGCCGTGTCCAAACTAGTATTTACACCATTAGTGGCACTGCTGACGTTCTTTCACCGCCAGGGGTATGATTTTGAATACATTTAATAGGGAATTAAAATGTACTTGGTTATTTCTCACAGGATAATCTGGCCATGAATGAAGCATTGGGGGACAACTTGAAAGGGACGTTGGTGTTGACAAATTATAATCACATTGATTACATGGTTGGACAATCCGCTTGCTCATGTGTTGACAACTACATTAAATCGGTTTTCGAAGTTGGTCAGTTTGACCAGACGGCTTGTACAGATGGGACTGTGACTAAATATTAGGACTTTTAACATGGCATGGACCGACCTCATGTTGGAAAATGTTACAAAAATGAAATAGTCTAGTATGCCATTTTTAAGCTATTATTAATTATATAAAGTTTATAATGCTAAACCAATGATAAAAAATCAAGTTTTATGATTTATATTAAGTTTCTGGTGTTTTCCACAAGTTTACAAATGGCCAATAAAAAAAATCAAAAATATTTTGGAAAAAGCGAGTTTTAGGAAAAGAAATCCATACACACTAGTACAATGTTGAAGCAAACATTTCCGTAAAATTAACCGGTTGCCAACCCTTTTTTGTAGTGTAACGTTATCCAAATGAAAGAGAGAAGATTGCTGTACACATTATCATCCATGAGTAAATTCAATCCCAATTCAATTTTTGAAAATCTGTGCAAAATTAAATTATCCCTGAGAAAAATCACAGCGCAAGTACAGGGTCGGACATAACCTTTGCCCCCCTACCCACAGTCTAAACTATAAGCATCAGAAAAAATCCAAAATTATAGTTTTGTAGAGCTTTCAATTCTACATCTAACACCTCTACTTTCATTGACCCAGGTGAAAGGGTGTTGACGTAATAAAATTTTGAAAAAAGGTCAAAATAATTTGAATTTTTTGTGAAAAAAAAATTCCAAAAGTTGTTCAAAAAATTTTTTTGACAAAAGTAAAAACTTTACTTTGTAGCCCATTGAATTTTATGCCTACTTGAAAAGTTTAGAATAATTTGGTCACTGTTTTCAATTTTTAAAAATAAAATTTGAAAACAACTCAAAATCCAACTGCAACAAGGTGCAAACTCAGTTTGATGTGACTTTAGATTTTAATTTTTTTGAACGGCAAAACTAAAGTCAAATTAGTTTAAATTGCATGACTTCATGAAGAATTAAATGAGCTACAACGTGAAATCACTTGTTTTTTTCCAAAAAATTTTTCATCAAAATTTTACACGTTTTTGAAAAAATTGACTTTTTTTCACAATCTTGCCACAGAACTCCAAGTTTTCAGTTTTTATTTTCCAAATTGACATGACTTGTGCAAAATTAAATGCTCTTTCAGATAGCTATCTTGAAAGTTAATCAAAACATTTGCTGTCTTCAAAAAAAAAAATTTTTGAAAACTTCTTTTTTTAAAAAACTACGAAATTTTGAATTTTAGCGCTCAACTCTACACCCTTTGGCCTGGGTCAATGAAAGTAGAAGGGCTAGATTCGCAGTTAAATTCGCTACAAGACTGTCATTTCACATTTTTTATACCATTTGTAGTTTGACCTTTGGGTAGGGGGGCAAAGGTTATGTTCGACCCTGTATACACAAGGATGAGATCACAAAGCAAAGCTCTGTCTGCAGAGCCACAGACAAGTACAATTGTACTGTACTGTATACTTTTCAGTTGCTATTGACTACTTTGTTTCAATGGCTAAAAAAATAATTTTGACATTCAAATTTTGAATATTTTATACATTTCATGGACACAACATGATGATGCATTCAAGTAGAAACATTATCATTGATAATTCATAATTATTATATTTTGATTATTGTATAATATTTTAAGTATTAGCGGAATTAATGTGATGCATTTTCTTGTTGATCTGGCCAATAGCTCAAGTCGTGTAAAATGAGCTAAGACTTGTGGCGAAAACCCCTCAAAATCTTTTGTCGTCTAAATATAATTTTGAGAGTTGAAATAATTAAGTATAAATGGCGGAAGCAGAAAGGTCTCACAGAACAGTGAAAACTAATGACAAACCTTCCCTCGCCCATGGCCTCGATGCATTTGCTAAACACCAATCCAACATCACATCGAATAATGAGAACAAAACGTCTATCCGAACCGAACTCTCATCTCTCCCCACCTATCGATTTCACTATGAAAAACCTGGCACAATTAAACCAGTTAAAAATCCTCCCAAAACTCCGACTCCTCCAAATCCTCCGAAAAAGGTCAATGAGCCTTCCGTAAAAGAGCCTTCCGTAAAAGGAAAAAAAGAAAAAAGTGAAACAGTTCTTGTATTTAACAATGGAGCTTTTCTAGGACAAAAAACCCCATCCAAGGTCACCATCCAACCTCCCATTGCCACTGTAGCCACTTCCAGTCACAAACCGGAAGTGATACAAGCCTACGCATCGACGAATCCATCTCAAAAGAGAAAAAAGTCGGTTCCTCCTGTAATTCACACTCCCATTCCACATCGACAGTCTAATCATGACACCACAGCCGCCACAGATGGCTCCCTCTGTGCTGCGACAATTCCAACAATATTTCAATCCACAATTAAAACTTTACCCGAAGAATCGGACATTTCATCCCTTCAATGTTGGTCAAAACCCGAGACGAGTTTCTCTGCAGTGCGAGATCCATCTCGAAAAGGAGTTTCAAAAAAGGTACAACAAAAACCGGAAGTGGTTCCAAATAAAATGAAAGTAGAAATTCCATTGGCACGTGACAGTCGGACATCATTTCCTCCTCCATTAGTGGCAAGTCGAATTTTACAACAAAAACAACAGAATGAGGGTCAGCTCACAACTGACAAGGAAAAGGCAGCCCCCATGGACAAGGGAGCTCAGGCCAATTGGACCACAAAAAAAGCTTCCGTGACCAAATCAAAATTACCAGAAAGTCGAAAAATTAGAAAAACAATTGTTGGACCACAAGTCGACAAATTTATTGTCTCCACTAAACCGAGACAATCTCAACCTATACAAGTCACCAAAAAAATGGACGTTGACCCAGGTCAAGTCAAGGGAGGCGAGCCCCGGATTTCTCAGGCAAGTAGAATGGAGATTCAACCTTCAAAACTAAGTACGTAATAATTAATAATATAATTAATTTTTAAAATTTTAATAAATAAAAATGATTTAAAAAATATTTTTAAATTAGATGACGTGGTCAAAGCAAAATCAAAAATTGTACAACCAATTCAAAAACAGGAAGAACGTCCATCACCGAAACCTCGCGAGACTAAAGGAGAAATTAAAAAGGTCAATGATCTTCCAGTGGATGAAAGAATCGAGGGACTGGACGACAAATTAAATATTCAATTTTACCCATGGGGTCCTCCACCCTACAATCCCGAAGGTTTAATAAAAAATCTTCAATCATTTCATGGACCCCCTGCCCCTGATGAAGAACATCATCATCACATGAGGAAACATGTCGGGAGGGGTCATCGAAATAATTCCATCAAAAAATTTAAACGGCATCATCCCCATTTAAAACCTCAACATAATCCCAATGAATTTGCATCCGATCCTCCCGGAAATGAAGCTGAAAAAAAGTTGGTTCCGGACAATAAAAAACCGGAAGTAAGAGAAAAACGAGAGGATGGCATCGAGGCTAGAAATGTTTGGGAACAATCTGTTCAGAAAGCGCTTGGTGAAGTACCACTGAATGTGGGACCCCCACCAAAAAATCAAGAATTTTCAGTCAATGCCGCCACAAGAGGCGCCCAGAGACATCGTCACTGTCCAGTCAAGCCAGAAATAAAAAAATCAAGGCCTCTACCCGTACAAAAAAACAAGGTCACATTTTCATCTCAAAATGTCAAGGAAGTGATTCAAAATCCAATGGCCATTGTTGGGAAAGGGGTCATTCCTAATCCATCAAGAATTTCTGCAATTCCTTTTGTGGGTGAAGGACACTCAAAGGCTCCAGTGAACACAAGCTCCAAAAAAACTTTACCGCCCTTACCTTTAGATCAAGAGGTGGAAGAGGAGGGGGTCATGAGGGTCAAGTCGGAGCAGCGAAAGCGAGTAAAAGTTTTATCTCTTCTCGGGTAATTTAATTTAAATGAGCCAATTAAACGACCCCAATTTATATTTCATTGGATCGACTTGGACAGAATCACCTTTGATTATTTAGAAAAAATAATTTAAATTCAAAAATATATAATTTTTTTTATTTTTACAGTCATCCATCCCACCACCTCCACTATTTAATGAAGATGACCCCTACAGTCCTGATCGGGAAAATAAAATTGCTAGTCGTCAAGCTGCTGCCATTGTCTCTATAGAGTCCATGATAGCCTCCCCAAGGTCACCCAGACCAGTCCCTGGACTCAAGGAAGTCCCCATACCCTCCCATAAAGACAAGACAGAAATTCTTCACATCGGTCGACCCAGTCAATTTTGGCGGGATGTTGAAAATCTCGATAAATTAATTTGGTATCCCATCTCCATCCTCTCCCAACAATTAATCCTGAGCGCTTACTTCAGTGACCTTGAAGTCATGACCGTCCCGCCATTTCGGTTCCCGCTTCGAGTAGAAGAAATTCATTTTGATGGATTAATAAGCCAATCAAATTTTCTAAGTATTTTGGGTCGACTTCAAGAATTAAAAACATTGGAAATTCATGTCTCGACTTTGCATCATCTCCACCTGGACAAATTCAGTGCTGATTCGATTGACCTACCAAAATTAAAAAGTTTTGAAATTTCATCAAAATCTTTTGTGGAGCAAGACACAAAAGATTATAATATTTCAAGGGTCATTGCCAACAGTATCTTACTGTTGAATTTAGACTACCCTTTGTTGACCTACCTGGGAGTCTCAATCCCTTTTGTCCCGGATTTGGAACGGAGACTCATGTCCTCCCTTTGGTATTGTATTCTCCATCATCGAAAAACATTACAAACTTTTAACATCGAATGCGCCTTTCAAGAATCCCCAGGCCCTGGTAAAGTCCCCCGACCTTACATTGACCCACAAGTGGTCGAAATGGACATCACGGGAGCGGATGAAATTCAATTGGTTAGTTTTCACATGTTTTACTGGACAAAATTAGGGAGTACAGAATTCTGGAGAAGATTTTTAAAAACTCAGGATAAATTGGAATACATTCAGTACTGGTGTGAAGGGCCCGTGTACTACAAGTTCCCTTATGACGTCATCAAAAAGAATTATTTCCAACTCCAGACCCTCTCCCTGAACATCGATGTCCGGAGTTATCCCGATAGACAAAATAAAGTCCCCATCGATTTCAATATTTTTAGTAGAATCCCTTACCTGAAAACAATTGCCCTTAAGGGCTTCCTCATGGACCACACCGTGCCGAGGGATGTGAATAGACCGGATATTGTCAACATTCAAAATTTACCCAAGAGAATGGAGACAATTAAAATAATGAATTTAAATATTGACAAATTGGATGTGAAGAAATTAGTGTTGGAGAATCCAAAATTAAAAATTTTGTATTTGGACAATATTGGGACAGGCGGGAATTTAGGGGTCACTCTGGACACTTTGGTGTCCATGTTGGAGAAGACGGATGGGATGATTGAGAAGATTGAAATATTTGATAGTTTTAATCGACTCTGTTTAGAAAATAAAGATAATGTGAAGGAAGGGAATTTAATTAAGGATAAGGGCTATAAATTAATTACTAAAATATTACTCAAAAAAGAGAGCAAACCTTCATTCAGAGCTTATAAGACGACCACCAATGATTTTGAAATTATTTATGAGGATGATGATCTCGAGAATAATGACAATGAAAATATTAATCCTGTTTTAACTCCACAAGCGAATTTAAATCAGGGTCAAGTTGACCCTTCCGCATTTAATCGTTCTTCCATTTCAGCAAAAAGCCCAAGTGGGCCTTATCAAGGTGGAGGGACTACGGGTGTGATGATGAGCGGATCAAAAAGAAATAATAATTGTAATAATAAAAATGATCAAACTAAATTACCTCAATTTACTGTTGGACCTCCTCCTGGTCCACCGGGTCCGGGGGGAGGTGGCAGTCGTAAAAAGAGGGGGAGTCGAAAAAAATTCACAAAACTCAGATGACATTTTAAATTAGACAATATCAAATAAAATTCAATTTGACGATAATCAACAACTGTTTTTTTCTTTATATTTCTAGTTAAAAATTGCATTTGACAATCATATTTATAACTCGATTAAGACTAGAAAATATTCTGTCACGGAGAATATCCTTCCCAATTCCATAAACAATTAAATTTATTTAACAAGGACATGTTTTAAAAAAACCCGCCTAGCGCCTCTCTCCTGGGCCCAGCCATTTGGTGCAGGACGCATGCACGTGTTTTAGTAAAATTCTTGAAAAATGTCTCAAGAAATCAAGATTAACGATGAGGAAGTGCAAGATGTTCCGAAAAAAGATTCAATAAAAAATTCAGGATCTGTAACTTCAGATAAAGAGATTCCAAGGATTAATTTAATTGCTCCGGCAAAAACAGCCATAGAAAATCCCATAGAGGAAACAGTAGAGGAAAAAAAAAGACCCAAATGTGGAGCTTCCATTGGAGAAAACTGTATTTAATCCGTGTTGTTGTAATTGTGGGCCATGTAATTTAAAATTATGTTGTGTGGCCATTGGAGTAACAGAATTAGTTGGTTCATTAATTAATTTAAATGTAATTTAAATTGTAAGTAAAATATTTTCTTTGATAGATTTTATGGACTCCGTTTATTATTTATTATTTATTTTCCACCCCGTCCGTTCGAAGAGTTCGTCTTGATAATGTCTATGAAGAAGGTGATCACAGACTTTAAAAACTTTAATTGTGTTCTAAATATTAAATAATTTTTGTAGCAATCTTATCCGTTGTAATATGCATCGTGTTGTTGAGTGCCATCGCTGGAATTATTTTATTGTTGGCGGTTCGTTGTGTAAGAATCTAATTATTTAAATTCTATCATAATTGTGGATCAGTTAATTGTAATTTAAATACCTAAATTTTAGCGCAACAAAGTTCTATGTATAGTTCACACCATGGTGGCCATACTTCTTGCCGGTCTCCTCGCAAGTCTCGTTGTTTTGATTGTGATAAT